>CM058239.1:99296135-99551558 GCA_030180135.1 Orychophragmus violaceus | reverse complement strand
CCTCCGCGCGTGCGCGGGGGTTGAAAGCTAACTAGTTATAAAAACCTTAACCCTAGACTTTTATTCATCAGTTCTGAGAAATTTCGTGATGAAGAAAGGCAATGTCTTTAATTCTCCAAAGTAGACCAAACACTTCGAAGTAGAAGTCTCTGTAGCCATCCAAAAGTAAAGATATGACAGATTAGAACCGTTTTGAGAAAAAGTAAAAACGAATGTATAATTCTGATCTGATCATGAATCTTAAGACCATGTGCAATGAAGTAGTTGAATACAAGATTCAACAGTTGACTCTGTACAATAAGGGTGTTGAAAAAGTAAAAAATCTGATGTGAATTCATAGGAGTTGAATTTATTCAGCTAGTTGAAATATTTAATACGAGGCCATGTTGGATTAAGTGGCGCATTGTGAGTGGTTTTTGTGAAATAATTTCTTTTTTCTTTTCTTTCAATTAAACAAATATACATTATATTGGTCTTTAATTCTTTTTAAAATAATTCACATCTCAACTATTTTAAATTAATTATTGCCTAGTAAATAATTTATTTGTTTTATGTTTCATATCAAAATATATCATACATACGTTTACATAAACTATTTATATGTTTATATAACTTTGATTTATTAATTTTATGTATAATATTTTTTGATATGTGTTTAATTTATTAATGGGGTAGAGTGTTGATTTTTTTTAAAAACAAACCATTGTAGATAGTAAAAATTGAATGAGTGTTGAATTATTATGTAGAAGAAAGAGAAAGTGATATGGAAGAAAGAGAAGATGATGTGGAGTGTAAAATAGGGTGTTGGATTTTGTTACCATTGTACATAGTCTAATATAGTCAAATATGTGAGATATGGTTCAAAATCAGAAGTCGGATCTGGTCCGGTTTATAGTCTAATGGGTCAAGTGAAGCAACACGAGTCATAACGTGAATGGGTCCCGATGATTAAGTGCAGCTCGAGTATAATACGATAACATATCGAAGAAGGATGTTATCCAGTTATAACAAAATTTCTTTGACCTTCTTCATTGTTTTGTTGACTATCTATTGTTGAGCTGAAGCTCGATATTTCTTTGTAAAACGATAAAGCACGTAGTGAATTATCAAGTGTCGATCCTGAAAAAGATGTACCTAGTGTTTCTGGAACTTTATAATTGTGTTACGTTTTGTTTTCTTTCGTCTCTTCTATTACTTCTTCAACTATAGAAACAAACTGAGAGATTGAGAGTGTGAGTGTGTGTGTGTGTGTGTGAGAGAGAGAGAGAGAGAGAGAGAGAGAGAGAGAGAGAGAGAGAGAGAGAGAGAGAGAGAGAGAGAGAGAGAGAGAGAGAGAGAGAGAGAGAGAGAGAGTTGTGAACATTCAGAAGAAAGTTTGAATAAATTGATTTCATACTGACATCAAATGGTATCAGAGCGCAAGGTTTCGCTACGCTAAAAAGATATGAAGACGATCGCACAACTCATAGGAAAAGGAGGATCGACATTGAGGATAAGCAAAGAAAGGATCAATGATCAAGAAAGAGGTTAACCGATCGCGAGAAAGAGCCACGAAGAATCGCTCGAGTTCAGGCTTTTAGCTCAAGGATTTTAATCTTTCTATTCTTGTTAAAGTCAAAATAGTAGATCAAATCAATATAGAATAGAATCTATCATCAATAACATATATCTTATTATTTAAGAGTTGCTCATTGATTGTTTGTTTTGTTCTTGAATTGTTCACCTGCATGGAACAAACGAAACATGTCATTAAACATCGATGGTGCCAACTTCAGGCATATTTTGGAAATGCAAAGCCATCTGTTTTCAGTGATTGTATCGAACAATTAAAAACTTTTTCTGAAAACTTGTTTTATTAGATTGATTTTCTGTAATCTTACAAGAAACATTTAAATCTAATATAATCTCTCAAGTTCAATAATTTGTATCTAATCACTTGAATTCTCACAAATTCTCTCAATATTATGCTCAATCTAATATGCGGCTTGAGCTTCCTATTTATACACAACAGATTGACTAACTAATTTAACAAAAATCTTCTAAAAGGAAAGATTAACACAATTTTCTTAGCGATAAACATGAGAATTATATATTTCCTAGATTTTAGGATTCTCCAAATCTTATCAAATCTTCGTTTTACACACTTAGCTGACTTTATCCTTGTCCTCGTTCAATTCTCCTCAATGCTCGATCAAACCTTCTGACAAGTAAGCTTATTGGGTCATCTTCGTTGGCCGTTTTCTTATTAGATTCACTGACAGCTAAGGCCAAGCTTCATGACTTCTTTATGCCCTCCAAATCCAGTTCATGAGCTTGCATCATACCTACAACTTCTCCAAAAGTAAGTTCGTTAGTGTTTTGAGAGAAACTTAACACTTATTTGTAAGGCTTGTACTTGGCTGGGATACAACTCAGCTTAGCAATGAAGTTTGCAATAGACTTTTCAAACCGTGAGGCCATAAGATCTTTTCTTGAGTTATGTACTTTTTGGGTTCCTTCAAAGTGTGTTTGTAAGATGTTCCATGCATCCTTAGCAGTCTCACTTCCTTGAATCAGCTCGAACGTCTACTTTGAGACACTGCAGTGAATATCACTTAGAGCCTTGGAGTGGTATTTGGATCTCTTTGTCTCTTCTACTGTCCAAGTCTCCTCTTGTTTGGGCGTCTTTTCACCCTTTTCAGTCTTGATTGTAGGATCTTCTTATGTTTCCATGACTGATTTCCATGTAAGCGGATAAATTCCTTTGATTAGGGACCTCATCCTTGCTTTCCAACACTCATAGTTCCATGCATCAAGAATTATTCTTGTGTTGTTCACGAGTTCTTGATAGCCTTCCATCTTCTTCCACATGATCTCACCCGATTCGAGACTATGAGTGGTAGCTCTAATACCAAATGAAAATGTAAGACTATCTGTTTCCAGTGATTGTATCAAACAACTCAAAACTTTCTCTGAAAACTTATTTTGTTAGATTGATCTTCTGTGATCTTACAAGAAACACTTAAATCCAATCTAATCTCTCAAGTTCAATGATATATACCTAATCAGTTAAACTCTCACAAATTCTCTCAATGTTATGGTCACCCTAATATGCGTCTTGAACTTCCTATTTATACACATTAGGTCGACTAACTACTTTAGCAAAAACCCTCTATAATATTAACACAATCTTTTTAGAGATAAACACGAGAATCTTATCTTTGTAGGATTCTCTCAAATCTTCGTTTTCATCCTCTCCAAGATGCATGTCCAGCTCAACCATACTTCTTGGATTGTCCACATCAGCTCCATATCTCAATCAAATTTCCACCAGCTTCCCAAGATGTGTTTCACATCCTGCTCGCTTGTGTCACTCCTTGAACTACTTCTTGACTGGTACAAATGTACCTCTACTGTATCTTCATATTCGAGATGAAAAAGTTTAACGGTAAAAAGTTTTTAGAATGTAAAAGTATAAATTGCTTGGTCAGTTGGAAATTCAAGGGTTATTATCTGTTTGGAAAGAAGTGAATACTTCTACATCAACAAAAAGATCATGAAGAAACCGCTGACGAAAATATTAATTTAAAGATAGATGAAAAGGATCTTAAGGTAAGAAATATTCTCGGTACATGCTTAAGTCATACAATTCTAAGGAAAATCACGTATGAGACAACATCTATAAGAATGTAGATTGCACTTGAGCAAGATTACCAAAAGAAGTCACTGTCAAATCAAATATATCTTGACTAAAAATTATTAATATACCACAAGTATCTGACTGATGCTTGTAACTAGATCTATATTTATTATAATTGAATATGTATTTTTTGTCAACAAAACACCATATATTAAATCACTATTGCTCGGTTCGAAATTTCATTCAAAAGAATAAACTGATCCAATTCGTGCTTTTGCTCTTTTTTATAATCGAATCTTTACTAATAATTATTAATTGAGGATAAACCTTTTTGTGTATTACTTGTCTTTCCAAATGCATGTAATGTAACTAATTTTTTGGATCACGAGGGGTGCAGGGGCCTTAGAGGCGTGGTGGCCTCTTGTGTGTGGAATACTTTTTTGTGTGTAATTCTGTGTGCATCAGTTAAACATGATGTTTGATGCTCGTAGGAGCTTAAATTATCGTTTTTTTATAACATCTATTTTATTTATATAAACAAGATTACATGAAAATTAAAGAGTAATAAAATTATAATCAAATGCATAATCAATACATTAATATAGCTTGTGTCTTTCAAGGTGTTGACACCTCAGCTCTCTTAAGCCTTCTGGTATTGACACATCAATTACTGAAAAAACTTTTCTGGCCAATCAAATTATAAGGTTTGTCCACGTTTTGTCCAAATCATCTAAGTTTTGTCTTTTTTTTTTTTTTCGTCTTGTACAATCGGTGGAGACAGAGGATCACTCATACAAGTCACATACATCGTCCAAACAAGGTTAATAGTCACCATGAGGAGGGAGAGTGGGGGAAGCTGATTGTGTCGGACCTGGCTTCAAGGATGGGGAGATCAAAGGTGGTCGGAGATCATAACCTCATCAATTAAGAAATAGCGTCTCTGATCCAAAGTTTCTATCCGAACTTGAATGATGAAGTCGATTTCGATTTTTACTTGAGGGTTAGTATCGTTTATCTGAAAATTTAGCTTCTTGGTGATGTAAGTGCTATTTTTTCTTGGTTGGGATCACAATTTCAGAGTTATCTTAATCTTCAAGGGCATGTATTTTTTTTTTTTTATGAAACTGAAGCGAGAGATGTTTATCTGAATCTTAAGATTCATAATCCATTTTGGATATGTCCGCCTCAAGCTTGAATTTGGTATACTGGTGGTGCTCGGATGTTGTTAATGCTATTTTTAAAATTTGGTATCATCCCAATAGTCGTGCCAGTCGGTATACGGGATTTTGACATCGACGGTGAGCTCTGGGTTAAATTAAGATTGATACAGTCAGCGCCTTGGGTTGGAGCTGCATCATGGGCATTTGTATCACTTCCAAAGATCAAATTTGAGCTGGCACCATTCCGATTGTTTAATCTAATGGGTATGAGTGAACCATGATCCTTTGTTGCTTTCTCGTAATCTCATTTATGTCACATCTTTTTTTTTAATATCTTCTTAAAGAGTAAATACACAATCTTTTGTTTGGTGAACTGTTGAGTTGTTGATCATATAAAATGTTGAAAGGTTATGCTATTAACTATTGCTGAATAACATGCAAAGCACGTTTACTTTAACTTTAAAAAGGATAAACATGAGTAATTGCTCATACATTTTTCTTTTTTTGCATGATTGCTTCGGATGACAACATCAGGAATTCCTGTTCTGTCAATGTAAGTCCTACTATGGTCTATGGCTGTCTTCATGCATCTTGTTTAATGCATCATCTAATCCAATGGTTTAATACTGCATTGGTTAAGTGCTTCGTACTTGAAATGTTGTTTCCTGTTTAGATGAGGTATACAGCCGTAGAAAGGAGTTTCGTAACCTCCTTTAGCCGTATGTTTTTGTTTTTCTTTTCTTCTGTGAATTTTGGGAGCATATACTTTAAGTTGCAATACTAGTATTCGTATTAGCTTTTCACTCTGTTGATTGTTTACCCTCCTCGATGTTTTGTTATATCAGTTTCTTCCCTCTTTTCTCCACTTTATATCTTCAGGTTTTTGACCAAACTGCTGACATAAGATTTGCCTCAGTTATATCTCAGATCACTGCCAGATACGGTTCATACATACATAGTTGTTGTTTTGCGAGGCGGTTGGAGTTTGTTCGGTAAGGGATCTACTGGAGCAATACTATTTCAGCTTACATACAAAGCATACGTGGCGGATGAAGAGGATGATAAACGCATTGCAAAAGCCATTAATGCAGATGCTTCCGATGATGAAATGTCTGATTCCGAAGAACCTAACTCAGTCGTGCAGAGTGACAAGATTCCTTCTGATGATCTTGGTCAAGAGTCGTTTATGAATGTGTTGTCTGCATTAATTTTGAGCGAGGAATTTCAAGGCATAGTTTCATCAGAAGCTGGGAACAAACTTTATGAAGGTGAAGCAAGTGTGTCACCAGTACCCTCAAAGTCTGCGGAGGAGTCAAAATCTCAAACAGACAATTCTGGCAATGGGGGCATATCAGATTTGGAAGTGAAACCCCGAATTCTGATAGAGGCTCTGTTGATGACAGAGGTATATCGAGGATATGTGCTATTGAGAATTCTGAATCATTCAGGGCCTCAGGGGTCTTCGGTTTATGTGTTGTTTCCGGTTTAAGCTTTGGTGGATGACTCAGAGGATGGGAAGCTGTGGAAAAGACTTTCCTTTAGAGACAAGTAAGGATGAGGTTGAAGGAAATGGAGATGATGTTCTGACTATTACAATACAAGAATTATATGAGAGATTATATTTTTTTTTTATGGAATCCAGAAGCGGTATAGAGTTTTTTTTTATCATTTCTGGTCTTAGTCAGATTCTATACGTGATATAGATCTTTTTTATTTATGTTTACATGTTGTAAACTTGTAATGGTAACATTGTTCATATAATTGTAGAACTTTTAGTATTTTAACCAAAATGTGTGTAATTTGTAAACTCAAAACTGATTTGCGTTTCTTTTTTGCTATCTAATTGATATTCAAAGTCAAAAGAACCAAAGATATGTAAAGTATGCGTAAAGCGATTTGCATTTATAATTTACAAAATAGTTTATGAAAAATAATATTTAATATTTAAAAGATATAAATATTAAATGTAAGTAAATACAATATTTTTTTGTTTGTAATCTTTTAAATGTGAATTATGTAGGGAGAAATAACAAATGGAGAAGAAAGCTTATAGTTTCATAATCATCAAGAACTTTACAAACCTCTGGACAATCTCCCCCAAAACTCATTATGCAGAATAATAAGGAAGATTTGACAATGAGAGTTTGCTTTACAAACTACACGATTAGCAAATTCGTGAAGTGTTTGCGATTGAGAGATTGCGAAGATATCTGTATGAGTATGACTGTATCGTCTGCTTTTCTTAGCCTTTTTAAATCCTATGTAGATACATTTTTTCTGAGTTTTTACTTTTTGCAAGGGTTAGTTCGAAAGAAAGAGAGTTTGACAGTGGAGATTTTGCACGCGAAGAAAAGCAACTCACTGCCTCCGAGTTCATGCAGCAGAAGAGCAACCGCATCTGCTTTGATGGAAGATGAAGGAGATGCTCCAAAGTCTACCTCAATCGTTTTCTGGTCCGATTCCAAGATTGTCTACCTTAAGGTTTCTCGACTTGTCTAAAAATGTGTTTGTCGGACAAGAATAAGTTCATCTCAGTGTCTCATAACAATCTCTTTGGATCAATCTCTAATTCAATCGTAAATTGTATCAAACTCGAAGGATTTGATTTCTCTTATAATAAACTTAATTGAGTGTTGCCTCTAGGATCTACGATATTTCCGTGCTTGGGTAAATTTTGTGCCATATTTACGTTTTTAATTGGAAACCATATACTTCTTCTGAAATTTCAAAGATAATTGGCGTCTTGATTCCAATGAACCTTCTTTATAATATATCACATTCATGTTCAAAATATAATTTTGTTCAATTCGGTTCGAGCTTTTTTGGGTTTTAAGTTTTTAGGATTCTAAAAAATAAATCTTGTTTGAGATTAAAATATATTTGTTTTTAAATTTAATAAAAGTTAGAAATACCTATAGTCTAGAAATTTAATTCGTATTATAGTGTGTTAATATATTTTTTATTTATAATAAATGTTAATTTTAAATGGCTTATGACCAGTTATGTTCAATTCGAGATCAGTTAGTTTAGTATATAAAATTTTTATTGTATTCATGTTATTTTATAATTTATTTTGGTTTAAGTTTGAGAAATCGATTTTGAATTGAGGAATTTTAGCTCAATTCGTGAATATTAACTAGACTAATTTATTAGAATTATGACATTTTGATTTTACTTCAAAAATCAAAGAAATTGACATATGCCACAACGATAATAACTGAAACTATCAATTAGTTTAGGTAACAAAAACACTATGAATGATAAAAAATATGAAATATTTCTTATATAAAAATATGGAGATTAAATAAGAGAAATTGTATTTGAATGAGTAGTGAGAAAAAAAAAATTTATTCATTGATATGGTAGAATTTTAAAAATGGTAATGAATAAGAGAATATTAATAAAACAAATTTAAGAACAACAATGAAAGAATAAATTCGGATGAGTTACATAAACTCTTTATAATAAATATATACATATGATATAATATAAATAAGATGATTTTAAAAATTAAAATAACATATATAAATTGTAAAAATTTAAAGAAACATAGTAATATTCTTTTATTTTAAAAGATGAGAGTTATAAATATTGTGTTATTAAAACACATAATTACTTTTATTTACGCTTTATATATTTTGAATATTTATCTTCAAAATTAAATACCACATAAAAAATATTTATTTTTAAATTTTATTTTACTAAAATGATACGAAAATAATAATTTAAAATATAAGATATAAATGATTAATTATGTTTAGTAAATATATCATATCTTAAATAAAATTTAGACAATATTAATTTAATTTTTTGTTCTTAATGTTTCTACTCATCCCAAACATTTTCTGGCTAAATATTTAACTAATTCATTCTCTGGTTAGAGATACACATTTACAAAAAGAATTATTTACAATCAATCCGCGGCGTAGCGCGGATACATACCTAGTTAAACTTATAGAAGAACAATAAATCAAAGAAAATAATTCGTGGCGATACTTTTTGCAAAAAGCTTTACACGCTAACACATTATCACCTTTGTTATTTGTCCTCTTCATATTCACATTCCAGTTGATGTGATCTTCATCTTTGGTTATCACCAACTTCCTATGTTGTATTACACTAGCCAATTCCCAATTTAGATCTAAATATTTTCTTCGATTAAGAATCCAATTTACTGATTCTATCGATAGAAATAATAATTGGGATTGCCAGTTTTCAACGACTATACGAATGTCGCCATACAACAAAAAGGATATTTCACTAACCGTCAATTGCTTTTGCAGTAGCATCATTATGACCAATTCCCAAATTATATGTCGAACCTTTGTTCGAATATGAATTCAATGTATTGATTCAAGTCGGAGCGGTTGGGATGGCACACCAGTTTTTACATCTCTGGTTAAAACCGATCTTCTAGTCATGACTGCAAAGCTTTTCTCGTTGTGCTCCAATGGCCAGAGGTGATCTGACGCCATCATCTCTTTACATAAATTCTCCACAAATCTGATTTTCCGGGATCCCATATTTGACGACCAAGACACCATTTACAAAGAGAAATGGATACAAATGGAATAAAACATTGGTCATCGTGGTGGACCTTTATCACCACGGAGATAGACGATGCCACAGTAAAACAGTTGAGAAATTGCTTCACACCGGCATCAAAACCATAAGTCTCTATCTTCATGAATGGTTTCCAATCGGCCCTAAAGACGTTACATACCGATTGTTGATGTGTTTGATCTACCTCTAACGATGCATTGATTGGACTCCGACCCAAGATTTGCAGATTCGGGTGAGTCACCACCACCACCATTAAGACTGGTTTTAGTACAACCTCCATTGCAAGAAAGAGAAATAACTCAATATGATGTATGTATCGCAAGACAAAGGCCAGACCCATGGCCAGACTCATCATTAGAATCATCATGTGGGAGTTGGAATCATAAAATCATCACCAAACACCATATCGCTAACTTGATTTAAATCTGAATTCACCGACAAGGCAATAAGTGTTGTGGATGTCTAGAAACCGTTGTTTTCTGGATGCGGATCAAAACTAAATACGATCGATTATTATGTGAAATTTTGAGAAGTACAAATAGAATAAAACTGAAGCGAGTACAGCCGGTGCCGAATTCATCACCGGCCAGAGAAAATAACTGTGAACAGAGATTTGTAAACGATCGCTTTTCGTATCGCGAGAGAGAAGACGGTTTGAGCTTTAATTATCGTTATATGTTGAATTCCTAGGATTCAGCCTTTGAGTAATATAAACTACTCACCTTTTGCTTGCATGTAAGTTTGAAGAGCATTTGTAAATTGTAATGACATGGATGAATAAGTTTGATATGTGTTAGCTTTTGGGTGTTATATATCTATTATTTTTATTTTTTCTAATATATTTTTGGTTTTCCTTCTGAAGTTTTAAGAATGGTTTTGCAAAATACTAATTTGGATTTGAATGAGAATGATTTTTGTTTTAAATGAAGAAAAAAAAATGAAAACATGCTAAGCAAGTTAAGAGAGAGAGAGAGAGAGAGGGGTGAGAGAAACATGACTATTCGTTGGTTTCCGTAACGTATGACTTAAGTCCTATCGTTGGTTTGGTCAAAGACCCTTAATGCATTATATAATGTATGACGTAATAATTAGAACATAATATATTGGGTGTTAATTACATGGTTAGATTTTGATTTTTTATGTTTTATGCAAAAAGTCTCCAAGATCTTCCCGATATTTCCTTTCCTTTGTTTTTTTTTTTTGTAACAATTTCCTTTCCTTTGTTATAAGAAGAAGATCTTGGATTCGGATAAATGTTAAATCGCAAATGATAAAATCCAATAAATAATGAGTTAAATGGAATAACAATAAATGCAATTCAAAAGATGCATGCTAACAAATCCTGAAAAATGACAATAATTAGGCTACTATAGAAGTAAATCCCTAAAAAATAATAACTAAAGATTTTATAAAGATATATATTTCTCTTCTTTCTATTTTATTTTTGGGGTCAAATATTTCTTCTCTCCCTTCGTTATTAACGTTTTAAGAGTTATTAACAGAGAAACAGGCCATTAACCATCTGCCACCTGTCCCTTTAGTTAAATAGCGAATCTGAGTATCATCATCTTTGCTTGGGTAAATTTGCTGGGAATTGTTTAAATCTTGTCACCTAAATTCTCTAGCTGGAATCTAGGGTTAGGTCGATCGTTGAGCGCAAGAGAATCATTATCGTTGCTTCGAACACGAAGGTAAGAAATTTGTTTCTACCCAGACTCCAGACTCCAGTTTTCTTCGCAATTTTTGTTTTGATTTGAAGTTTTTCAAACGAATCGTGTTACTTATTCGTGTTCTTTGTATCTTCGATCAGTTGGTTTTTAACAATGTCTTTTGGAATTTTACTTCTCTGATTTTGAGTCGATAGATTTCTCTCTGTTTTATTGCGATCGAATTCTGCTCACAGTTCACAAAACCGTAGAATCATTGCGATCGAATTCTACAGTTTGTGAATTGTGTTTGCCGATCTTCCTCAGAATTCTACAATTCACAAACTTTTATGTAGAATCTTCCTCAGAAGAAAGTTACAGCTCTCATGTTCTTCTGCAGCTAAAATGGACTCTGTAGTTTCGGACGAAGTTAATTTAGGATGGAGTTGTCCATTTTCCTTTCAATGCTCTTGGTCGAGGAAGAGGAAGAGAACTTTGAAATCAGTAAAGTCTAAAGGGTTTATTAGCTGTACGAGGTCCAGGCCAGTGATACTGAGAGTCTATAGTAGGAAAAGGAAGCAGGATAACGATTCAGCCGTTGAAAGCACTGCCAAAAGAAGGAGATCATGCAGCAATGATGAAGTTGAAGTTGTTCCTAAAGCAACATCTGGTGAGAAAGAGCAACAACACTCTCAAGATGATGATGATGATGTCATAATAGGTAACTGGATTCGTCAAAGGCCGAGGACCACTGTGAAAAGCAGGGAAGATAAGCGCAAAGAAGAGCTTGAGATGAAGTCAGTGTCTGGTGTGAGAATGGCGGCTTATGAAAATAACACTTGCACAATATTAGCTGATCAGAGTTCAGGAAGGTTCACTAGTAAAAGGAAAGACAGACGCAAAGTAGAACTTGAAGTTAAATCTGAGGTGAAAGTGGAGGCTTCTGAAGATGATGATTGCACAATATTAGCTTCAGGAAGATTTGCTAGTAAAAGGAAAGACAGACGCAAAGTAGAACTTGAAGAAGATATGGAATGGGAAGAGGAAGTCAAACTGATCTCTAAGATCAAGGCAGCAACCCAAAGAAGAAGAGGTTGTCACAGTACAGAAAATGTCACAGGTGTTAGTACATCACGCTCACGTTCTCCAGCTTCAGAAGTATCAGATTCCCTTTTGAAAAATGGGAGTTCTGATGACTGCGCAAGCATGAAAAATACTTCAAAGGTAACATGTATTTACATAAGTCATCAACAAATAAATATAGTCGTGCCGTTATTGTACTGAACTGTTACAAATAAATTTGTATGTTAGCAGGATTCTAAGGAACGCCATGCAATGTGCCACCAGTGCTTGAAAGGGGAAAGGATAACTCTTCTCATTTGCAGTGAATGTGAAGAGACCATGTATTGTCTTCAATGTATAAGGAAATGGTTAGTTTTTGTCTTCACTTTAATCTATTTCTGTAAGAAAATATGTTTCCATTTGCTTACTCTATTTGTGGTTTGTTGCAGGTATCCACATTTATCAGATGATGATGTCGTTGATAAATGTCCTTTTTGCCGCAAAAATTGTAATTGCAGCAGATGCTTGCATTTGAATGGTTTAATTAAGGTATGACCATTCACAAAAGAACACATTTTTAGGAGAACCATTCGTAGGATTTCATTCTTACCAAAATGGTATCTGTGCGTTTGTCTTAACAGACATCGAAGAGGGAACTTGCAAATTCTGAAAGACGTCATCATCTCCAATACTTGATTTCATTGATGCTGCCATTTCTAAATAAGTTATCCACATTCCAGGATCAAGAGATTAATATTGAGGCAAAGGTTCAAGGTATGAATCTCTCTACTAAGACATGACTTATGTTGCTATAAGTGATTATCTGCTAACTTATGACCTGTTTCTTAGGATTACTTCCCTCTGAAGTTGACGTAACTAGGGCAGAAAGCTACTGTGATGAACGCGTATACTGGTACGCAAACTCAAGTTATCTGATACAAAGTTAAGATATTTTTAATTCAACTTAATTCTAGAAGATCTTGCTGATCTCATTTGTGTTGTAGTGATCACTGTGCTACTTCCATTGTTGACTTGCACCGGAGCTGTCCAAAGTGCTCTTATGAACTTTGTTTGAACTGCTGCCAAGAGATTCGCGAAGGCTCGATTTCTGAACGCCCTGAAATAAAGTTACACTATGTTGAAAAAGGATACAGTTATATGCATGGTTTAGAAATGGAACCGATCTCTGTTCCCGAGGAGGACGAAGAAGCTAAATCATCCGCTCAGTGGCATGCTGGTTTTGATGGAAGCATCACTTGTGCACCAAAAGAGCTAGGTGGTTGTGGTGAAGGTACATTGGAGCTTAAGCGAATCCTGCCGCGGAAGCGGATGTCAGACTTGAAACAAAAGGCGGAGACTTTCCTGGCATCATACAAGAACAGCCCTAGAGTGTCGAAGTGTAGTTGTTCCCCCTTGGAGACCAATATGACAAGGAAAGCAGCTTCAAGGATGAGATCAAACGACAATTACCTATTTTGTCCTGATTCTCTTGATGTCTTGAAAGAAGAAGAACTTCTGCATTTTCAAGAGCATTGGGCAAAAGGTGAACCCGTAATTGTCAGGAACACTATTGAGAACACATCTGGTTTAAGCTGGGAGCCAATGGTTATGTGGCGGGCTTTATGCGAAAATGCGGATTCATCAACATCAAGTTCTAAAATGTCTGAAGTCAAAGCAATTGATTGTTTATCTAATTGTGAGGTATGTATTTCATTCCATACTACAAATTCAGAAATGATTGATCTAATCTCTTTTTTAATCCTTTATATAAATTCAGGTGGAGATCAATACTCGTCACTTCTTTGAAGGTTATAGCAAGGGAAGAACATATGCGAACTTTTGGCCTGAGATGTTGAAGCTGAAGGACTGGCCTCCTTCTGATAAGTTTGAAGACCTTTTACCTCGTCATTGTGATGAGTTCATATCCGCATTACCATTCCAAGAATATAGTGATCCTAGAACCGGAGTTCTTAACATTGCATCAAAACTTCCTGAAGGACTTATAAAACCAGATTTGGGTCCAAAAACTTACATCGCCTATGGGATTCCAGATGAGCTTGGTAGAGGCGATTCCGTGACTAAGCTTCACTGTGATATGTCAGACGCGGTAAAGTTTTCATTAGCTTGTTTTTACACTCTTGGTTTTGTTTTAGTGGTCCAAAGACTCACTTCTTTGAAAATTATGTAGGTTAATATACTGACGCATACATCTGAAGTAACGTTAAGTCAAGAACAGATTTCTGCAGTCAAAAATCTCAAACAGAAACACAAGGAACAGAACAAGTTTGAAGAAGGCACTGAAGATAGCGGTTTTGGCTGTAGCCAAGAGGAAGAAGAATTGAACATGCCAGAGGTTCTGAGCTATGTAAATGAGCAGAATCGTGACCAAACAGGAAGTGCTCTTTGGGACATATTTAGGAGAGAAGATATTCCTAAGTTAGAAGAGTATCTTAGAAAGCATTGCAAAGAATTTAGACATGCTTTTTGTTGCCCAGTTACAAAGGTAAACAACACCCATCTATAACAACCTTTTGACTGAGTTTAGTTTCAGAGTACTAATATATTTTCGACATTCTTTTTTCAGGTTTATCATCCAATACATGATCAATCATGCTATTTAACCATAGAGCATAAAAGAAAACTCAAGGCCGAATTCGGTATGTAATCCAAACAACCATATGCGTATTGCTCTCGTTTTGGACTATGTATTGATAAACTAAATGTCTGCTGAATTTGTAGGGATCGAACCATGGACATTTGTGCAAAACCTAGGTGAAGCGGTGTTTATTCCCGCAGGTTGTCCTCATCAAGTTAGGAATCTGAAGGTAAAATCAATTGGTCTATATTCTGCATCCACTTTAAACTGTCACATAGTTGCTTTGTATTTGAGAGTCTAATGAAAACCTGTTTTATGATCTGAAATTTTGGTTTTATGATCTGAAATTTTGGGACAGTCATGCACAAAAGTGGCAGTAGACTTTGTGTCACCGGAGAACATCCATGAGTGTCTGCGTCTAACCGAAGAGTTTCGCCAACTTCCCAAGAAGCATAAGGCTAGAGAGGACAAACTTGAGGTACGTCTTTTATCTGTTTACCGTATATTTTGTTTGTTTTGCGTGCGAGTATACTGCCTATATGTATGGTTCTTGGATATCTGGATCCAGTTAGGAAAGATGGGCATTTGAAACAATCCAAACCCCATTTACTGAAACAATCCAAGACCCATTTACTGGAATCAACATTTATCTTTTAGAAAACCCAAAATGGAACGAGTGAACTAGTGGGTTGAGTTCGGTATGGTTCGGTTAGTCATTATTTGATTAATTCAGTTATAAAAATTTACCAAAACTAACCAAAATAAATTACGGTTCGTTTCGGTTATCGGTTAATTTGGTTATTTATATTGATAACCAAATTTAACCGGTTTATAATTTTTGGTCCAAATTTGGATTTAGTTCGGTTCGGTTCATAAATTTTAATATATTTTGGTTAAATTCGGGATATATTAGTTTAGGAAAAAGGTTTTGGTTAACCGATCAGTTGGATTAAACTGAATTGATAACCTAATTGATTTTGGTTTCTTGCCAATTGGCTCAACTTAAATAACTAAACCAGAGCAGAAAACCAAAAACTCGGTTCTGTTACTTCAGTCCGATTACAATCCCAAGTCTGAACTGTAATCAAACAAAATAACCAAAATGTTTTTTAATATATAAATGAATTTAAATCTAAAATATCATTTTTTTTTCAAAATATCTTTTAGCAAAAAACAAAACAAAATATAGAATAGATTTATCGATATATCTTATTTCGATTATTACTTATATGTTTCATATTTTTGTTTTAATATTTCATCCAAAAACTAAACCTTGATCAAACCAACCACTTTTATCAAAAATATTGGGTTTGATTCGGCTGATACTTCTTCCAAACCAAACAAAAAACAATAAACCAAAATCAAAATGCACCCTACTGGCATTAAGGTTAAATATATGAAGGTTGGTCAAAATATTGAATAACCTAATCTTGTTTAGCCCTTGTTTGTTTGTTTGTATGCAGTTACGTTTTCCAATATCGATTTGCGTTTGGTGTTTATATTTTATACGAATATTATATTTTAAAATATATCGATTTCTTTTTAAAATATTGATTTCTTCGAAGTTTTCTTTTTGGGCTCACTTAAACGCACACACATAAACTGAAAAAAAAGTGAGGCCCTATGCGAAATATAGCTCCCCATGGGCTTTTATTGTCATAGTCTCATAGACCTCAAAAAGAAAATCACAAGGACAAGAGTTCGGGTTGTATCTCGACTTGAGTTCAAGAGGACCTTTGTCAAGAGGTGTTCAATCTGGACAACTTGAATGATGAGCCCGATAAGAGTTTTCTAGTCATAATACACCCCTAAATCTTTCTCTTGACAACAAAGAGAAGGGCACACGTTTGGGTTGCATGTAGACTGCTTAATAACAAACATTGGGACTCGGATTGCAGAGATTCTCTGCAATTGAGTCCCATGTCAGAAGAGCATCACCACGCCAAGTAAAGATTCAAGTGTAGGTTTAGTGTGCTCTCTTTGAAGTTGATTAGTTGGTGTTCATCGTCAGCGGCGGATCCACGATGATGGCTGTCACATCACACTCTTTAAATCTTTATAAAATAAATCTGTAAAACATCACAAGCACTTTGGGTTAAAGTCGTCTACTAAACCCCAAAACCAATGTTCAAATTTCATCATGATCCTTTGATATACCTTTTTAACTGATGTTTTAACCCTAGTTAAAATAATTTCCGAGTCCACCACTATTCCGTTTCTCTTGGTTTATTACCAACTCAAATTGTGAAGTCCTCGAGGGAGTATGATCGCGTTGGATCTTGTTTGGAGTCGATGGATCATACCATCGATGTTCTTGGCCGAAGGATGGAGCATTATAACGGGGTGGAATGTCGGAACAAGTAAGAGAATTCGATTTCTTATCACATTCTGAAGGATCAATAAATTGACGATAGTGGAAGAGCCTCAAGTTTATTACCCATCAACTAGATTAGTCATTATTCTCTCCATTTGTGGAGAGGAGTGCTCGTTAGTGGTTTATATATGTTTGCCTACTTTATTTTACCAAGTGTAAAACACGTCTATCTATATGCACTACTCCTAAATTTCATTGAGTTATCTTAAAGATTTCATTTCAATTGGAATTCGGTTATTCATTATAAATAAGGATCCCACTAACCACATGCTTTTGTTGCTGAAATAAAAACATTCCTTTCCATGTCTTCGGAGTCTCGCTAAAGCGCGAAAGCCAAGGTCTTTCAGAAAATGGAGTCCCGCCAAATCGCGAAAGCCAAGATCTTTCAGAAAATAAATTCCTATTACATCAAGCAATATTTGGAGTAACTCTCGATATAGCAATAAGTTGAATGGTTATACACATCAATGGACCCTCCAATAAATTTATTGGAGTGCTCTATATCAATGGAATCTTTCATATTCTTTAAACAACAAATTGGTGTGGTATGTTCATATCATAACTTATGAATAGTAAAAACTAGCATTTTTATCGAGAGGAAAAGAATTTCGATTATGGATAGGATCAAATAGCAATGTCTTACTAACATTTTTACTGAGACTAAACTTATAGGGGGGAATATTGATTCATTGATGGAATAAATATGCAATATTTCTTGAGACTATACTCAAAGAGAAGAAAATTGATATACAAAAATATTTGGGTATTAGGAAAAAAATTAATATACTTTTAATGTCGAATCAATATACTTTTGAGTGGTTCTTAAAATTTGGTATAACTTTAGATGATAAAATTTAGCTTTCGATTAGCGTTAAAAATATTTGGTCCAGTGATCTTAGATCTTCGGTGGAGCGAAATATATCCAAATATTCGATGCGGCCAAATATTTTAGATTCATATACCAAAAAATTGATGGATTGATTGCTACAAAATATTTGGTCAACATGCATGTTTGATTTATAATCGCAACGACACAAAAACGTAAAGCAAATAACTCATTAAATTAAAATTGAAAACGCCAGCGGATTTCTCTGCCTCATAAAAGAGTTGGGTATGATGTCGCTGCTTTTTCCGACATATCCAAAACCATCCGATTAGAGCCGCAGCAACGGAAAATAATGGCCATGTTCTTTTAATGGTCGCTGCAATCAGAGTTAGCGACTGTAAATTAACCTTATAACACTGCAAAACATAGCATCACGAAATGATGCCAACTCATTTTTACGGTCGCGCGATCGTAATTTAAATCTCAAATGGTCGCTCATAGCTCTTTATTTTATATTAATTTAATAAAATATTAATTTATCAAAAAATTTGTTTAGTCAAAAGTTTAGTTTGAAACTCAATAATCCTATTAGTAGTGTATCAAATTATTAATTTATCAAGTATTAATTGATCGAGATTATATTGTATAAGGAGTTTAAATGTAAGGACAGGTCAAAGCTAAAGCCAAAACAAAAAGCATATTAATGCGTCTTATGGTTATGGTGCTAGCTTCCTTTTTGGTAAGACCCAAGTTATATGGTACCAGGCATTAGAAGGTTAACTCTGGTTGTGATCTTTACCACAGGTTACAAAATATTACTATTTATATTAGTATTACAATAAATATATATTTATTAATTAGATTCGCTGTTAGGGAAACAATAGTTTTGAAATATTGGTGAGTATCATCACCGGATAATATTGGGTCCATCCGTTAGTACATGTATGATGACGGATGATATATACTTCAAGCATTCCATTCTTCTTCTTTTGTATTTATTCACTGGGCTGACCATTTTAATGTTCTTTTATTTGCTTTATTCGTGTAACAGATAAGGAAGATGGTGATCTATGCGATTGAGCAAGCTCTCGTAGAACTTGAGACGTTACCGGAAGAGACCAAACCAATGCTTCAATAGTTGAAGACTGCTTGTTGGGAAGGGTCATCTTTGTTGTGCCTTGGCTCAGTTAGCTGTGTAGGATTCTCAGGTTCGGTATAGATATTCGAAAGAAAAATTAACAAAATAAAGTAGTGGAGATGTTAAAAGACGCCGCATTTGGGATTTTCTTCTTTGTTTTAGCGATCTTCATTGGCTTTTGCTGTGATCAGATAAGCAAAGAAACATCGATCATTTGTCATTATATAAAATGATTATTTGAAAGGCATATATGTCCCTTGTTAAAAAAAGGGACAATTAGCTAGAAAACCATAAATGAGCTGTAAATTAGGTGAATGGGAAATGGTTTTTCGAAACCAATTTCATGCTTAAAAATTGACGAAAATACCCCTATGTCTCTTCCATGTGATGCTATCCTTTTCTCTTTCTCCCATGTGATGCTACACGCATCTCTCTCTCTCTTCTCTCTCTCTCTCTCTCTCTCTCTCTCTCTCTCTCTCTCTCTCTCTCTCTCTCTCTCTCTCTCTCTCTCTCTCTCTCTCTCTCTCTCTCTCTCTCTCTCTCCCTCTCTCTCTCTCAACAATCGAAGAAGATAAACAATCGAAGAAGATCCAAACTTTATTTTTGATGAAAAATGGCATTATAGTAACTCATATAGATAAAGAAAAAATATAACAATGGATGATGATGATGCTAACATTTAGTTGGTACTGCTAACATTTTAGATACATATGATATTTTGGATTTGTTTCATTAACATTTTATTTAGGGAGGCTAAGATTTTATTTGGTGTTGCTAACATTTTGAATATATATGTTATTTTATACTTTCATTTGTCATAACATTTGGGGCGTTAAAATTTTATTTTGAGCCGCTAACATTTTATTTAGTGTTGTTAACATGTAAGATACATATGATATTTGGAGCGGTAACAGAAACACAAACGACTAACCTCCACAAAAACCAATTAATCCTCATCTTAGACACATAAAAAGCCTCCACAAAAATGCTCCGCTCACCTCAAAAAATTCCAGATCCAACGATATCAAGAAAGCAGATGACTGCTCATATCCAGATCAGATCTCGAGCTCGATGCTACCATAAACGAATGCCTCCAGCTAACCTTTAGCTTCGTCTTCGTAAATACCAGCGATTACACCACCATCAAAACCAGAAAAACAACACATATGCTCCATCATCAGAAAAACACAGATACTTGAGGCACAGATCTCAGCAGCAATTATAGCATAGATTCATGGTGGCGGAGCTGCCGAGGGAACCACAATTGTTAGCACATAGACGGTGGCCTTCTCGTGTCTGACATTAATGCTCTTTTGCTATAGATCTTGAAAATTAAAATAGATCAAATACATCAAAAAATTGGAAGAAAATAAAAGACAAAAAATTAAAAAGATGAAAATCTGCATAATTAAAAAGGAAAAACAAAACAAACAAATGATTTAAAAGAAAATACAGAGAAGAGAGGATAAAAAGGAGCAGAGGAGAGAGACTGAGAAGAAAGGAGAAAAAGAAGGGGCGGAGGAGAGAGACTTAGAAGAAAGGAGAAAAAAAGAAGAAGCGGAGGAGAGAGAGACTGAGTGTACCTGAGAAGAAAACCAAAAAGATAATGGGGTTGATTTTTTCTTGAGAGATTTGAGTAGGGGTATTTTGGGAATATAGAAAAAATAAAAACATGTATGGTCATATATTTAATTTGAGTCCAGATTATGCCATAGAGCCTAATTTCTCTAAAAAAAAAGTGTCTGAATATTTAAAAAATATTCTATTTTTATAAAAAATACTTGGGTTCACTTAATCTTTTTATTCATCCATTTTCTTATAACCAATCAAATTAAAACACTTAATATTAGAATTCAACTAATTTAGAAAAAATTAAATTAAACAAATAAAGCTTTCTAAAATTGAAAAATAAAAACATAATTAGAAATTTAAAATGGTTGGGAAAATAAAATTAATATATTTGGGTTTATAAATAAAGAGCTAGGATTTAGATTTTTCTACCGATAAATATTTTTGCTATTATGTACTATATAATGTAGTTGAATTTAGAGTATAAAATAGTGGTTAGGATCTAGTATTTATATTAATGTGATTGGGTTTTAAAGTAGTTGTTTGTTCAATTTAAAAATTTTAAATTAATTTAATTCTAATATTAGATATCTTAATTTGATTGGTTATAAATTAAAAGGTGAATGAAAAGGTTCCCAAGTGTTACCCTATTCTTATAAGTGAACATTAATGTGCTACTTGTTTTCCGAAAAGATGATTCACATACTGACAACCCGTGTGTTTGATGGTGGGCTTAAAGCTGCAGAGATTCAAGATTACTGCGCGTGTAGTCATTTGGAACTTGAATTTCTGCTCGGATGTTGTATCTGTTGTGAGTTTGTGGAATACTTGCTAAACGATATGCTAAGACCACCTCCAATGTAAATCTCTATATATTAATCTAAAATAGAGTAACTCTAAAAAAGAATTGAGTTTTTCTATTTTCCATTTTAAAAATAGAGTATTCTAAATATATTTTATTTTTATTTTACTATTATTACTTTTTACTTATTTTATAATTTAACACTATTTATTATATACTTTGCAAAACTTTCAACAAATTATAATTGTATTTAAATTAAACACAAGAAAACAATATTATATTATATAAAATAGTACAACACATTAAATTTAGTTTAAATATCATCATTATTGTATTTTTCTACCAATAATTAATTAAGTAAATTTAAATTATACATAAAATTTTGAAATTTTATTCTAAAATAGAGTTTAAAAGTTAAATGGTCTTTTAATAAATAAAAAGTAAACTTTAAATATAACTATCATTATAATTATTTATTTTAGATAGAAATAAGAGATTTAAAAGTTAATACAAAAAGTCTAACACTAAAATAAAGTGAAAAATATGTTTACTCCAAATATAGAGTAAGAAATAGGTTTACACTATTTTAGAGTGGAAAATAGAATGTGGTTGAAGCAAAATTTACTCTAAATAGAGTAGAGTTGGAGATGCTCTAAGGTATATACTCCTACGAAAAGGGTATGTTCATCCCTCAGATTTGATCTGAATATGCAAATTTCAAAAATATATGTATGGTTACTACTTAAGTATGACAAATTAATAGCTGAATAAACGAAAAAATAAAATAAAAGTTTTGCATAATAATTATAAAACGTGAACGGGCTTATTGGATTAAGGATACAATTTTTTTTTTTGAAATTTAAGAGATTTTTTAGATATTTGAAATTTCAAAAGATTTTATAAAGATTTCTTCAAATATCAATTTCTGTTCACTCATTTTCACTATAAATATATTTCAAATTGTTCCAAATCATCAAAAATTATTGATGAAACTCCTAATTTTCAATAAGATGTGATCTTTAAAAATATGTAAAAATGATCAATGAAATAATATTGGATTTTAGATAGTTTACATAAATGGTAAATCTAGATTTGAAGAAAAATGAAATCATAATCATATCAAACTAATCATTGTTTTTTTTTCCTCCAACAGGTTGTTGACAAAAAAAAGTCAACAATTTACTTGTTTATCTGGATCATCCTTTTTAAAGGTGAAAATGTAAAAGTATTTAAATAGTAAAAATAGTAGAACTACATTTACAAAAAGTGAAAATAGCAGAATCATGTGTTTTTTTTTTGAAAAACTGCATACTATTCAAACTCAATATATATTTTTGGTCTACCTTTTTATTATAAAAGGTAATAAAAAGCAAGATCCAAACAAAAGTACAAAATAACATACAAAAGCTAGAAAAATATGGGAGAAAAATCCCGAGCATACGAGTTTTATTTCACTTTATGGATGTAAATCTTTCTATCTTCTCATAATCTTTCTATTTGTAGATGTAAAATCTTTGTAGATATGTGAGTTTTATTTCACTATAGATGTAAATCTTTCTATCTTTCTTCTATTTATACACTAAAAAAATGAGTTTTGGCTAGAAAGATATGTGAGTTTTTTTTTGATAAAATATATATGAGTTTTATTTCACTTTTCGCGAATAATGTTTAAGAAAGAACCCACAAAAAGAGCATATATATAATCAGAACAAGAAGATCAGTCACCTTTTCTTATATATTGATTTATCTTCTTCTTTCTCAAACTCTTTGCAGATGTAAATCTTTCTATCTTCTCATAATATTTTGACAGCTCTTTCTCACAGAAATAATTGACTAAATAATTCAGCTACATTCTCTATATATAGCTAGAGATAGGGTTTTGTGTACATATGGTAAAATGACCAAATGATCCTTAGATTCGTTTAGATCCAATCAAATGTTAGTAATGCGTTTCTTGTTAAGTTTCCCAGATTTTTCTCGTGAATTGGTATTCACAAAATCTTTAACTGTTCAAGATTCTAAAGTTGCTTATTTAAAAAGTCTTTTTTTGTAAAGATGGTAGTTTTTGGATGGGTACTTTATTATTTAAAATTGCAAGTCGCAGAATAAATTCATTAAAAGTCCAGATTATATCTGAAACATACTAAAACAAATGTGCTTCCATGTCTCTCCAACATGATTTTTTTCTAGCGAAGGATATTCCATTTCATAAACTAAAGTCGGATACAATGTTTAGATACGAAAAGAAAAAATCCAAGTCGGCTATCAAACACTAATACTGGAGCCAAAGCCCAATATAAAGATGCTAGTAAAGGAAACAAATAAAACCACACCAAAAACAGCAAAACAACACTTACTAAGAGCATGAACATCAGTGAACCCCCCTCTTGGGGGTTCTTAATCTTTTTTTAATATTTTTTTTTACCAAAAGCAAAAAAAAAAAATCAAAAAGCAAAAAAAAAAAAAATAAACCAATCGGATGCCGACACATCATCTCGCACAGTGAAGAAACCGTACCTAAAAGTGCTTATTTAAGAACCTCTCTTAAGGTGAGTATCTAAAAAATAATATATTTTTATTAAAGTTGCCTAAGATATCGTGCTAAAAGACCTCGATGTACATGGCCTAACAACACCTAAACCACAACAACAGTCAAAGAAAAGTTAAACAATCAAGACATCCAAAAAGCAACGTCCACAAAGAAATGAGAGAGAAAAGCAGATAAATATCTACAGCCGAAATTTATCGAGGATGAATCAAAGCACACTCACAATCTTGCTTCATCACATTAGAAGCCACGAACATGACCTTATGTAGACAGACCACGAAAGATAAAAGAACAATCTTTTTAACCATTCGATTGGATGCAAGACGAGCAAAAGCTCCAATTTCTAAAGATTTGAGTTGGAGGACACGTGCACAAGAGCATAAGATAAGAAGAGTAACACAAGAATCAAGCCGTTGCAACCAAAAGAAATGAAAAGTGATCTCTCAAGACAAAGCAACACCACTACCCGAAACAGACGAAAACAATATCACCACATCTGAACAGAAGACAAAGAGCCTGCCAAACTAACCCACTAGCAGCACGGACACCAGACACCGAAGCTAAATCTCAAGACTAAACCCTGACCAAAGTAACTTCTAGGAAGGATCTAACCAGAAAATCTAGCAAACACAACATAAACCAGCCTAAACCGAACCCAAAGGGATTCCAAAAATTAACCACCGGAGATAAGAGTAAATCCACGGTCAATGGTTGGAGAGGGAGGATGCAAGAGGGAACTATGCCGGAACCAAAAAACCCTCCCTGGCTCCGTTAAGCCACTGGGGAGGCTACACAACAATAATAGAGAGCTGGCGGTTAGACCTCGAAAATTGAACGTGAAAGCTTTTCTAGGGTGAACACGTTTTGAAATACCAATTCAGTTCCACCTTCAATAAAATATATTTACTGTATTAGCTCATAATTTTCACTACATGATTTTTTCTACCGTCTAATTATGAATCAATCTGAAACCAAAATGTTAAAAATATATATATTAGCTCTGAAAATCATTTTTCTCCGTAGCATGATATGTAATGTTTTTAATATTTTAACAATAATTCTACAACAATAAAATCTAAAGCGATAGCAAAAGACTTACCGTATAAATTCTAAAGCTACATCATCAACCAATAAGTCTTACATGTCTTTCACGTCTTTTTACATGAACTATCGTTTGGGTCAAACTAGATCTTGGATTTTAATAGTTTGAGATCAGAAATAGCACTGGACTTTTGTCATTTGGCCTAATATTCCATAGTACCATAGACTCTTGTTCTCCAGGTATGGCCACACTGTCGGAAACGAGAAATATTATAGGTTGAGTGATCATGAGGAATGAGAGGCCAACTTCCCGGTCTTGTAATTTTGACAGTCATTTAGAAAAGGCAAAACTGGAAAAGAGTGATCCACACATGTAATAGTAGCAGAATATCTAGTAGTTGGACATCCCCGACATCCCAATCCGTGGTATCAAGAGAATCGAGCCAAGTATGTGTTTAATATAGGTGGTGTTATGATTTGCCATTGACTTCAGTCGATCGTTGAACACAAACTTGAGCTGAATCTTGAGCTCAACTAGAACCGGTCTTTAGATGAATTAGAACAGAACTGAAGGACAAAGAAAAAAGAATAAGAACAATGACACAAAGAGTTTAACGAGCTCTAATGTTAATCTTGAGCTCAACTAGAACCGGTCTTTAGATGAATTCGTTAAGAGTGATTTGGGTTTTAATGTTAAACTTATGTCTTACTTGGTTGCACTGAGACTTGGGATGACTGATTTCACACATATTAGGATCTCTCTGATTCTAGCTGATCGGTATGTCTGGATTTCTGAAGTTTTTTTGGAAGATGTGCCAATACGGATTGGGGAATGCATGACCCCCCACAGACTTCATGGTCATGCAACATGGTGATGAGCCTAAGGATCCTCTTATCTTGGGAATACACTTCTTGGTTATAGCTATTGCCATCATTGATGTGAGGATGGGAAAAATAGCTTTAAATGTGGGTGATATGTTGATGATCAATTTGACATGGATAAGATGATAAAGCGACCCACCATCAACGAGTAAACTTTCTATGTGTAAACTCTTAGAAATGCCGGAGAGGAGATCTTTCATGAGATGCATACTGCAGACTCTTTGGAGAGGCTTTACTCTGTTCTAAGCAGGAGATGGAGCATCAAGATGACATTATTGCTGGTTATGTCAGGATGGTGGATAGTTGTGAGAATGTAATGCAGTTGGTAGCTCAGTAGAGCTGGTATGTATTTCCCAAAGATATGCGACACTCAACGATTGGAGCAAGGAAAGACTCCCAAAATCGAGCTGAAACAACTCCCTTCAAGGCTAAGGTACATGTTTCTTGGTCAGAACTCTATATAACATGTGATTGTTAATGCTTCCTTGAATAAAGCTGAGCTCACTTTACTATTAAGAAAACTATGAAAGTATCGCAAAGCTCTCGGCTATTCTCTTGATGACATTTAAGGTATCTCTCAGGACTTGTGCATGCATAAGATTTACTTTGAGGATAAGACCATGTTGTTGATTGAGAATCATAAGAGGTTGAATCCAAATATAAAAGAGGTTTTGAAGAAGGAGATCATGGAACTCCTGCACGTTGGGATCATATTTTCCAATATCAGACAACGATTGGGTTAGCGTAGTTAATGTGGTTCCTCAGAAATGAGGAGTCACATTGGTGAAAAATGAAAGAAACGAGTTGATTCCTACAAGGGCTATGACTGGACACATGATGTGCATCGCTATAGGAAGTTGAGTGTTTCGACTAAGAAGGACCATTTCCTTTGCCCTTCATTGATCAAATGCTGGAGAGGTTAGCGAACCTCCCATACTATTACCTCCTTGATGGGTACTCAGGTTTTTTCCATATTCCTATCCATCCTGAAAATCAGGAGAATACCATATTACTTGTTCTTATGGTACATTTGCATATCGCATAATGCCATTTGGACTATATAATGTTCATGCGACTTTCTAGAGGTGCATGATGTCCAACTTCACATACATGATTAAGGATTTTATGGAGTCATCACGGACGATTTTCTATCTACAGACCATTCTACCACGCCTGTTTGGACAACTTGTGAAATGTGCTTGCTAGATGTGAAAAGAAATACTTGGTTCTGAATTGGGAGAAATCATTTCATGATCAGAGATAGCATTGTACTCTGACATAGAGTTTCAGAGGCTGGGAATGAGGTTGATCGAGCTAAGATCGAGGTTATGACAGGAGGTTGCAGGCACCGGATTCAGTCAAGGAAGTGAAGAGTTTTCTTAGACATGTTGGGGTTTTACAAGAGGTTCATAAAAGTCTTCAGCAAGATAGCTCGACCACTTATTTCTCTGCTATGCAAAGATGTGAATTTTGAGTTCGCAGTTTAATGCCTTTCTGCATTTCAAGAAATCAAGTAAGCAATGGTGAGTGCTCCAATTGTGCAACCTCCATACTATGAATTGTCTTTTGAGGTGATGTTTGATCCAGCGATTTCGCAGTAGGAGCTGTTTTGGGTAAGAAAAAATATAGGAAGCTTCATGCTATCTGCTATCCAAGTATGACAGTTGATGATACACAAAGGAATTATGCAACAAATGAAAAGGAACTCCTAACTGTGGTGTTTGCATTTGAAAAATTTCGCTCATATCTCATTGAGCTCAAATTGATTGTGCATACGGACCATTTTGCACTTAAGTATTTGATACAAAAGGAGGCTAAACTGAGATTGTTATGATATATTCTACTTCTTCAGGAGTTTGATATTGAAGTAAGGGACAAGAACAGAGTATAAAATGGTGTTGCTAATTATCTTTCAAGGATCATATTTGAATATAACGTTTCTATTGAGGATTTTCTTACTAATGAGAACATCTATTGGGTTGAGACAAGTCTGCAATCGGCCAATATTGAAAACCTGCAGTTTCCACGAGTTGCATAAGTTGTGTCGGTTGATACCCAACTCGAAACCACAGAAAAAATTCGACCTCGATGGACAAAGGACACTTGATACAGGTCAGTGCGATCAACACCAACCGTGAACCAATCCATATTCTGCATAGACTCAGGTTAATGCTTTATATAGTGATGTTACCACTTTCCTTACTCCCGATCGATCCTGGTATGCTTACATCGCCAACTACCTTGTTGCAAAGGATGAACCATAGGAATTCAAGGGATATGCCAAAAAGAAATTCCTAAGGAAAATCATACGGTTCTACTGGGACGAGCCATATCTACACAATCACTGTTCGGACGGTATCTGTAGAAGGTGTATCACAAAATCTGGAGTATGCTAGACACTTTGCTATTTTCAAGACTGTGTCCAAGGTTCATCAATCTGGCTTATGGTGGCCTACAATGTTTAAGGATTCTCAGACATTTATCTCGCAATGTGATGTCTGTCAAAGGAGAGAGGTAAGATCAGCAAGCGACATGAGATGCCACAAAACTTCATTTTGAAGGTTGAAGTCTTTGATTGCTGGTGAAGGAATGTTTAGATGAATCCTGATTCAATTCTCTGATTCAGATTATCCTAAACATGCGGATCTAGGTTCTCTTGAATAGAAACAATATTGATCTCACCTTTTACCTGTTTTGTGCAGCGGAAAGGGAGAACAGGTCAGAGATCAGAGAGCCACCAAGGGATGGATCCTCCAAAGGTTCACACACGCACGCAAAGGAATCTGGCTGCTAGACCACGAGGAGGGAGGCGACAGAGAGATAGAGAGAGGCGCAGACCCTTGGAGAGAATTAGAGAGCTAGGTCAGGTTTTATTCATTTAAAACCTGTCTTAGTTCTCATGGGCTTTCGGGCCCAATTCTCGGTCTTATTATTTCCTAGGCGTTCACGCACTGTGTCGATCGACACACCTTGTGTATCGATCGACACACTATTGCTGAACCCTTTAATCTCTAAGTACAGTAAATGCCTAGCACTTTTACCGTACTTCTGTCAATCCGTTCCTACACATTTTCCTGTAAGCTTAGGCGTGTGACCCATATGGGATCATATAATAAAGGTAATAAGTCCAAGACTTATAGATCATGAGCGGACTCTAGCAAGCCATCATGACCCCCAGTATTATATGACTTATGTCTGATCATTGACATACTCTTACTTTCTAGAGACAGTACCGAGATTACTGGACACAATTCCAACAATCTCCCACTTGTACTGGAATCTCTGTATTCATAATCCTTTTGTCTCAATATTTCGATTAGTCATAAGGCAAGATTAGTGTCATCCTTATAAAGCCTAATCTTGTTCATCGGACTCTGATTTGATACTGACAATCCAAACGACTCGGGACAGTCCGTTTGAGCATGGCCATGCATTTTCCAGTATTCAAATCTCCGATTGGCCTAGAGATATTCACTCCATTTATATTGGAGGGACAAATTCCGTCTTGTTCCATCACTGTAAACTACTCATTTCATGATGTACCCAAACAAGGTCCTTATAACTATCGCAGAACGATAGCGTTAGACAATGATCAAAGTGCATCAGTCCATGTGCAGTCACATGCATGCGAACTCAGGTCTAAGGACTATACTCTATAGTCGTAGTGAGAATCTCTTATGACACAGATATAAATATCCTGAAGAGTTCTCATAATCGGGTCTTGTCCGGTCGTATGTTCCCCAACATACACCTATGTACTGACTTTGATGCCGCGCATCTATGACACACTGAGACTTTGTCATAAGTCACGTACCAATCCAGTCTCACACGGTTGTTGGTGTTCCAATTTCAACAACCTTCGACTAGGGACATAATGATATAAGTCATTTATCAAATATAGGGTCTCATGATCAAGCTAAATGACTTTGATAACTCAAGATCAAGTCATTTACTTCGATGACCTATAAAATGGTTTATATCACTTTGGAACGATTATTTCATCACAGTTAAAATAATCTTGAAATAATAATTTCATTAAACATCTTAAATGTTATTTCAAGAACATATCCAATAACTAAATAAAGCCCTTTAATAACTCCCACTGAAATTAAGACTACATCTTAATTTCACTTATCCTACAGCAACAGTCCGCGACTCGTGCTTAGGCCTAAGGAGTGGCTTCGTTAATAGATTAGCAACGTTCTCATTCGTTGAAACTTGCTGATCTACTTAACATCTCTGTCATTTATCTCACGGAATAGCTTATACCTATCCTCAAGGTGTTTGGATCTCTGATGTGCAGCTAGTCTCATCTATGCTGGAAATCACATCAAGTTCAGTGACGAACTCTTCTTTCCAAACAACCTCTTTCGCCACTTCCCAAGCTGCGAAATGTTCAGCTTAAGTCATGGAGTCAGCAACAGTGCCTTGCACCGCCAGATAGACACAAGATATAACCGGACTGTGATCGGAAATCATCTTTGTCTATTGGAAACTTGCCTTTCAGACTCTACCGACTCATAGCACCTCACTTTCTCCGTAACTCAAGAATTTATCCTTAGTATTCCTCAAATACTTTAGGATATTCTTTACGGCAATCCAGTGATTCTTTACTGGATTTGACTGGTCTTTACTTGTCTTGCTTAACATTAAAGCAACATCAAACAAGTACGTTTCATGGCATGCATAATAAATCCAATTGCCGACGCATATGGAATCTTATCCATGCATTTAAGCTCAGCAGTTATCGTAGGACACTGTATCTTGCTTAACGTAATGCCATGTGACATTTGCATAAAACCCTTCTTGGAATGCTGAAAACGTGTAGGACTTTGTCGGGATAAGAATCCTGACTTTGTCTTACCAGCTCTTTCGGATCTCTATCTTTAGATCCAAAATCCAAGAACATACGTGGCTTTACCCATGTCAATCATTAGAACCAACTCCCAAGCCAGTCCTTTACTGACTGCAGCATTGGGACGTCATTTTTCGAGAATCAGTATGTCATCGACATACAATATGAGAAATGCAATATCGCTCCCACTAATCTATTAGTAAACACACAGTTCCGCTTCGTTCCTGTTCAAGTCAAAACCTTGACTACTTCAACAGAACGAAGATTCCAACTCCGATATGTTTGCTTCCATCCATGAATGGATCAATGAAGCTAACTTACATAAAATGTAATTTTTCGGAGTCCGGGCTCACTTTCGCTTCTTTGAATTTCGCAGATTCGTCGCTTTCAATGATCATCAGATCATGCGATCTTTCAATGATTATCAGGTTCAACTAATGACGAGAAATCACTCTCGGATTAGTAACTGATTCATTCATATCTGCGAACTTCAGGCTCCAGAGGTGCAGATTTCAATGATTATCAGGTTCAACTAATGACGAGAAATCACTCTCGGATTAGTAACTGATTCATTCATATCTGCGAACTCCATAATCCACAGGTGTAGATTCTACAGAAATCTGTAAATCCTTCCGCTGCTCTCCCTCAACAGGTTAAGCAGCCTCCTGTATTTCTCGAATTTCTTCGAGTTATACTTTTACTCCCACTGTTCTTCTTGGAAATTAACTTCCCTTCTTAGAAAACAGAATGGACGTAAAAGTAACAAGCCTTGGTTTCCTTAGGACAACCAGCGAAGTAGCACAACTACAAATACTCAGTAAAGACGAATTTGGATCGATTCCAATCCACATTTACGTGGTGTCTTTCAACTGATATTGGTGGAACTATTTCAGCGTAAACTTAGATAATTTAGAGCGTTATTCTTAAATAATATCATGGAAGATTCGTGTGAATCATCTTTAATCATTTCTAATAAGATCTGATTCTTTCTCACAGAAAAACCTTCAGGTTTTCAGGAGAAATGAGCTGTGAAACGATTTCACACTCATTTAGATGATCACACAATCAATGACTTAAGTATTCTCACTCGTGATTTAATCCAGAGTCTTAATACTTTTGTCATTCAGATCCTATACTTCATTCTGGAACTCTTTCGACCATGTCAAAGAATTCCGACTTGTGTCTCATCAAATGAACACAGTCACACTCACTGAAGTAATCAGTAGAGACAATGAAGTACAGGAGATTTTCTCTGGCATTACTGCTCATTGGGCCACATACATGAGTATGTTCCAGGTCCAATAAGCCTTTGGGCCTTTCTCTAGCTCGGCTAAGATAGGGCCTTTACCTTTTGGTCTAGTAAACAGAATTCAAGTCTCATAAGATATTTTATCAAATGAGCCCAACAGTCCATGACTATGGGATTTCTGAATCCGACTTACTCTATGTGACCAAGACTTTTATGCCAAGGAAAATCAGGTTTAATTCATCAGATTTAAACCAATTCGGTATTTATGTTACATTTAGGCACTCTTTGGTTTAAGATATAAAACCCACTCCATGAATAGGGTGCTACAATTAATATTTCATTAAGATCAAAAGAACAAAACTTGTCTTTTATCAAAATGAAAAAACATTCAAATTCTTACAAGAAAATGAAAGACAACTCTGCTTAAAGCAGGTACATTGTAGCAATTACTTAATACAAAACCAAGCCTCAAAGGGATCTATAAGTGAAAAACCCTACGGCTGAGGCAGCATCCCAAGCTCCTTCCAGACATGTAGTTTTACTTGCCCTTCCTTCAACGTTCTACTGTTGCTTAGGCTCTGCATATTATCACAAATATCAGTGCCACAACCAGTATCCAATACCTTTAAGGTAGAACTTGAAGTAATAACATGAATACCTGAGGAAGTAGTCTCATACATCAACTTCAACTCCTCATCATCTTCCATGAATTTAATGCAATTTCTCTTCCAATGCCCTGTCTCCTTACAGTAGCAGCACTTACCAACGTAAGAGGTATCTGACTCGGGCTCAGAAGACACACGCTTGCCATGATTCAAAATCTGGACAACTTTGTCTTCACCCTTGTCAGCATTAGGTTTTGTAAACCTACCCTTCTCATTCATGAGATTGTACAGGGTACTCTTCACGTTTGGCTCAACTGTCTTGAGCATATCATGCAGTTCAGTCAGCGTCTTCGTTAAGCCTTTCTTGATATAGTTCTTTCTGAACTTATCATAGCTTGACGGCAGTGACTGCAGAATGATTTCAGTTGCCAACTCTTGGCTAACTGGATAATCCAGTTTCCTCAGGTTATCAATGTAACCCATCATTTTACTGACATGAGGACTCACTGGATTATCATTTGGTAGCTTGCAGCTAGTGAGAGACTTAACCAACCGGTATCTCTCCACTCTTATCTGCTCCTGAAATTTCAATTTCAGGCTGCTGATCATGTCTATTGGCGACTCCATGTTCTCATATTGCTTCCGCAAGTCTGAGTCCATGGTAGCCAATATCAGACCACGCACATCTACCGCATCATTATAATGCTTATTCCAAGCATCATATACTGCATGAGAAGCATTGGACCCGATCCTCACGGAGAGAGCTCTCTCAAGGACATAGTCCTTTCTCTCCTGTCTGAGAACTAGCCTCAGGTTCCGCGACCAAGTCAAGAAATTTGATCCGTTCAGCTTGTCCATCTTAAGGACAGACCGGATCGAGAAAGTGTTTTGATTGTTTGTGCTAGTCATAACTGAAAATTAAGATAAAAGGATTTTAGTTAATATGTTCAATATGATTAATCTTGTATTATACTTAATATGATTAATCACGCATTATATTCAATAACATCAGTTACCCTCAATAGAATATAATGATTCCAAGATCCACATATAACTAAGATTAAAGTGGGCCACTGGCCGTCACCCAACCTTAGCTTATATCGGTTAGCCCTATATCGGCTAATTATATCCGTGATATAACTCTTGGTTGTGAATCTGGGCCCGAGGCCCAATTCACTCTGATGTCTCAAGGCCCGGGACTCCCGATGGCCTAGTCAAGAAAACCAGACTATACAGTCATGTAATCATTAATGTCTGGGACTCCCAATGACATTTATGAATCACAAACCGTCTTATCCACGCAAAAGCAAACACCCTCACACTGTAAGGCCATGAATACAATTGAATGGGCTTCGACAGCTGACATAGAATGGACAAGACATCCAACGCTTGATATTATTTGAGGTTCGTAGGTTTATTTAAAAAATTCATTCCCAAAATAGAAGATTACTATTTCGGAAAACTTTCCATTTTTGGAAACCTACTATTTTTGGAAACTTTCTAAAATTGGAAACTTTCTAAAAAACGGAAACTTTCTAACTTTAGAAATTTCTTTAAAATCCAAAACCCGCAAATCTAGAAACTTCTAATATAAGAAACTTTCTAATTTCAAAATTTCGGAAACTTTAATTTAAAATCGACTTTATAATTTTATAAAATAAATTTTAAATTAATCTGAAGAAAGACTCAAATAATTGGCCCAATTGTTTTAACTTCTTGGCCCGAGGCCCAAGAATTTGTCCATGTCCAAGACATGACCCAATTGTCCAATTAAATGACATAACCGGTCTGGTTCATTAAAATTGGTCTAACCAAATTTTAATTACTACGATGACCACAATTGTCAACCGGTTATTTACTAAACCGGATTTTCTCAATTTATTTGGTCCAACCAAATCAAATTAGAAAATCCTGGTTTAGGCACAAAATCCAATTTTTCGACTTTGGATTTCTTATCCCGGTTTAACCAGACTTAATAAAATTATTAAATCTGTTTATTAAACCGTGACGTTTATAATTTTAATAAAATCATTAAACCGAGCCTTAAACCAACCATATCGGTCGATGAACCAACCGCATCGATCGATCCATCAACCGCATCGGTCGATGCTAAGCATCAATCCTGCATCGATCGTGCATCGATCCTGTATCGATCGATGCTCTCACGCATGCACGGACGGTTATCAGGTTTGGCCGAGATATTCTCGGATTGTGTCGACCGATCCATGCGATCGTATCGATCGATCCATGCGATCACAGCCGATTCTCACTTTTGAAAAATCGCATTCCAAATCAATATAGTTTGGTTTTTGCGATTTCAGATGTGTTTAGGTTTCAATTCCTTGTTGCTTAAGTGATTTCTCTTATCAGTAGTTGATTCAAAACACTTCTTAAACAAGAAAACAATCCTAAACTTGAATCTAAGCAAGAAAAACCAGAACCAATAGCTCTGATACCACTGAAGGAATGTTTAGATGAATCCTGATTCAATTCTCTGATTCAGATTATCCTAAACATGCGGATCTAGGTTCTCTTGAATAGAAACAATATTGATCTCACCTTTTACCTGTTTTGTGCAGCGGAAAGGGAGAACAGGTCAGAGATCAGAGAGCCACCAAGGGATGGATCCTCCAAAGGTTCACACACGCACGCAAAGGAATCTGGCTGCTAGACCACGAGGAGGGAGGCGACAGAGAGATAGAGAGAGGCGCAGACCCTTGGAGAGAATTAGAGAGCTAGGTCAGGTTTTATTCATTTAAAACCTGTCTTAGTTCTCATGGGCTTTCGGGCCCAATTCTCGGTCTTATTATTTCCTAGGCGTTCACGCACTGTGTCGATCGACACACCTTGTGTATCGATCGACACACTATTGCTGAACCCTTTAATCTCTAAGTACAGTAAATGCCTAGCACTTTTACCGTACTTCTGTCAATCCGTTCCTACACATTTTCCTGTAAGCTTAGGCGTGTGACCCATATGGGATCATATAATAAAGGTAATAAGTCCAAGACTTATAGATCATGAGCGGACTCTAGCAAGCCATCATGACCCCCAGTATTATATGACTTATGTCTGATCATTGACATACTCTTACTTTCTAGAGACAGTACCGAGATTACTGGACACAATTCCAACAGCTGGGGCTGCGCTTTCGTGGGTTGGGTTGGAGCGATTGCTAGTCCAACGATGCTTCAATGGTTCTTAAGCTGTTTAAGACCTCTTCTTCCCTTTCTTTGGACTATCTCCGATTGTGGTAAGTGATGGTGGTTCTCACTTTATCAACAAGGTTTTCAAGAACAAACTGAAGAAGCATGGTGTTAATCATTGTGTGGCTATTCCTTATCACCCTCAGACAGTGGACAAATTGAAGTCTCCAACACACAAATCAAGTAGACCGTGGAGAAGACCGTGAAAAAGACTAGGAAGGATTGGTCTACAAAGTTGGATGATGCGTTATGGGCCTATGGAACTGCGTTTAAAATGCTACTTGGTACTACACCGTTTCATCTCCTATATGGGAAAGTTTGTCACATACCATTTGATCTTGAGAACAATACATCATGGACTGTAAAACAGACGAATTTTAACATCAATCATACTTCAAAGAGGCGATTGGTGCAGCAGAATGAGTTGGATGAGATCAGATATGTAATGACCCTACCAAGAGCTAAGTACGATCAAAAAGTCAAACATCTAGGAAACGCGGGAGGAACGATGGTAAACGTCCTTGGGAATAATATGCATAATTTTGGCTGAGAAAAAAACCAGAACGGACGTGCATTTTTGAAGACGGTTCACAAGCACCTCCGAGAGACCGATGTGGACGGCCAAGAAAGTTAAATTTCTGAAATGATCCAGGGCTAATACAAGACTCAAGATAGACCATATTATGGTATTTGGTTGCAATAAAATTCAGTTTGTCCGTGAAGAAACGACGATCGACCAGAACGGCCTTAAACGGTCCGTACGGCCAAATTACGGGAATGGTAAGGACCGATGTGCGGAACAATACTCCAGCAGATCAGCCACGTGAATCTAATCATCTTGGGAAGAGGACAAGCTCACTTTCTGGCATGTCTAAACCAGGAGGAATGTTCAATTATTCCCTTACAAAAAACAACCCGTTATTTTTCTACAAAAACCAAGTAACTGAAAATGTCTCGCCCTGATTGGACCAAACTTCTTATGATCTGACCAGCAGCTGAATGGCCACTTATGATTGGCCAAACTTCCCAGATCAGGTGGAGAAATGATTAGCTCCCATTGGACCACGAACCACTTGGCCAGACCTTGGATGAAGCACTTAATTCTCAATGGTCGAATTTTTTTATCGGTTTAAGTGATGAAAAATGGCACCTTCCTATTGGACCAAGCAAACCACGAACCAAAGCTGGAGGAGAGTGCCTCATTCCCATAGGTTGAGCTTACCAAGAACCAAGGCTGGTGAAGAAATGTCCAACGCCCACTGATTAACAGCAAAAGGACGAATATCGGGTCGAAACGAAAATTATCGACACAGTTTGGTACACTCAGGATTAGACACCAGTACGGACACAAGGGGCACGGATTGTATAAATTAAATCAAAACTCGATACTGGTCTAGAAAAACGTCCTTGGATGGGATAATTTCTGGAAAATAAGTTTGACGATGCAAATGCCAAAATGGTACAATTACCCGTTTAACAAAAATTCAACTCTTCTTGTTGGCCACGATGCTGCTGCCACGACTTCATTGGACACCTGAGAAGATAAGGAGATAATCATGAAGCCTCAATATACCTCCAGACCTAAGGGTAGGTTTCGTCCTCATTACCCTTCATTTCGGCGAATCGTGCAGCGACCCGCAGCGAACGGATAAGATCAATCACCAAAAATGATCAGGCCACTTGATCCACGACCTAATCTGCATGCCTAGAGTCTAGAATTCATAGGATAAGGTGAGGGGATAAGCTCCAGCAAATCCCAAATGGTGCGGTGGCATCTCGTGCTTACCCTATCCGCTCGAACCGAGAAGATAACGACAAAACTTCTGGACCAATCGAAAGAAACCACCAAGACCTACGACATAAATGGATAAGATAAGGCTTATGAACACACCTAGGAAGATAGGACGCAGGTCTAGAGTGCTAGGCATGGTGCACCTTTCATTCCGACGAATCAGACGGAAACATGCAAATCGGATGACATCGGATGACATAGGAGAGAGGCTGGCTGATTTTACCTATAAATACCATGGCCCTGGCCTCATTTTTACTCATAGACCACTATTAGATTCTCAGTAAACACTAGGAAAAGAAAGGGTAAGAGAAAGAAAGAAGAGAAAGAAAGTAAGTCGGTAATAGGGGCAAGTACCCGATAAGCGAGAAAAGTCAGTAAGCCTAAGTTTTGTAGTTTCCTTCCAAGTTTAATTTCTTTTATGATCTAGAATAAACTATGTTCTTTCCTAGTCTCTCAGTGCAGATCGTGCAAGAAGACACTAAGACAGACCTAGTCCGAGTAGTGAAAAGTGAGTTTCCGGTAGCATAGGTGCTAACGCTTTACTTGCAGGTCGTGATCAAGGATTGGAAACACATGAAGTGTTTATCTTTGGGTAACTTTTATTATGATGCATTCATGTGATTGTGGTTGAGATAAGTACAAGAGTGGATCGAGATCCTCTCAGAAATGGTATGTGATAAGTACAAGGATCTCGTGGTGCTGCGTGATGTACGAATGGTACGTAGGACCATAAACGGCCGCATAGGACCAGAAACGGATTCAAGTAAGACCTTATTAAGGCTGCGTAGGACCTTATTACGGCTGCGTAACCATCATGTACTAACCGGCAAGAGTATAACACAGGTAAGTCCTCGAAAATGATTATGTGATAAGTACGAGATCGAATCAAGGGATCGTCCCCACTACAAGAAATTTGAGTATATATAGCGTCCGAAAAACGCTATTTATTACTATCATAACGGGTTGTTAAACGCTCTATCTGCCGCCATTATAATAGGATATACACTTTACATAACGCTTTTTCATTATGCTATTATTGTAATATTTAAAACATCGCTTATGTTAATGCAATAATAAATATTTAAATAGCGTTTAATTTCCGTCATTGTATATTTCATATATATCTTTGATAGCGTTTTAAATCTGTTATGACTTATTTTGTACGCAGCTTTTTTGTTATAGCATTTTATTTTCAACCGCTGTGATTTCTATTTCTTTTTGTGAGCTAATTTTACTAAAATATGATACCTGATTTCACAATTGAAAACCCAATGACATCAAGAACATAAAGCGAAACATTGTTCATAACATTAGGCACATAATATCATACAACAAAACATCGTTTACGTCACGTTTCACACACAAACGATTTAACATTTTACAAGTTCATACTTAAACAACATAAGACAAAGTGTTTATATTAAAACTAGCTTGTCACTCGGCCAAGCAATCCTAGTACCAATAGCATCAGCAATGATCTCAACTTCAGAATTTGGTCTCCAAACAGGTGCATCTCTTACCTTAGGAACTTCTACCCAAACCGATGTAGCATCCGGACCCAATTGAGCGAAGTGCACTACATGTGCCGGGTCTGTAGAACACACTCTACCTTCTGCAACTTTCACTCCTGTTCCTGTGCAATATAAGAGGATGCATTTCTTCTTTACACTATTGTTGTTGTCGGTGCTGTTACTCAGACTTGCACTAGCACTCTACAATCAGTAGTGAAGACAAATCGTACAACTATTACAAATTATAATTAAGAATAGACAGATATAGACCAACAACACATTATAGAAGACATGTTTTGGATTATACCTTAGGTGATGCAGTTTTGGTAGCTGAATGCTGGCGTGATTGTGGAGGAATAATCTGTATCTTATGAAGAGGCCATGCGATTTTCTCATGTAATGCATCGCCGATCAGACTCATTTTAGCGCTTGGTCTCCATAGATAAGCCCCATCTTTAACAACTTTCCTTACCGTGACAATAGCAGCATTTGGACCCAAAGGGATATTGTTGACCATTTCCTTTGGGTCTGTTGAATACAAGCTTCCCTCAGCAATTGTTTCATCCTCAGAAATCCAATCACTAATCAGTATCCTTTCGTCTATTGCATCTGCAGCCTATATAATCAATCAAACAAGACATATTTTCATAAGTGGTGACGTCATAAACTCCTAGTTTGCACCAGTACAAAGGAATAATAACTTACCGATGAACCAGAAGCTCCGTTAGGTGAGTTATTGACGATAACTATCTTCTCGGCTGGCCAAGTTATTAAGCAACCAATAGCATCGCCAAGAGACGCAACAGTCGTTGTAGGCCTCCACACATACGTTTCTCCTTCTGATACAGATTTCACTAGAACTGCTGCTGCGTTAGGACCTAACGGGATACGTCCTATCTTGAATGTTGGTTCACTCGAGTAGAGTTCTGCCTCGCCAACAACAACCTCATCGTTTGAGTACCAACTCAGCAACTTACACAACGGCCCACCATTGTTAACATGACTTGTCACATAGTTTTGACCATCATCAACCTGAGTCCGAGAAAAAAGTATGAGTTTTCATATTCTAAGTTTTTCACATGCAAGTAAACAACAATGAGAGTATTAATACCTTGTTCCCTGCAGCTAATTCACGCACAACATTTTGTAGTGATTCAACTTTGCTGACCAATTCAGCTTGTGTAGCTTCAAGTTGCTCCACGTGTGTGTCTCTAGCATCTATAAATGCTAGCTTGGAAGCTGTGATCCCTCTGCCAAATCCTCTAACTCTCCCAGACTTTTCTTTTCCTAAGACTTTACTCACTGCGTCATCGCGGAAACTACTAGAGGTGGAGTCCATCTGACTATTTAGAACCTTTATCTTATCCTGAAATCATATTGAAAAGAAAATCTCTGTCACTTTACTATACACTAACAGCATAAAACAAATAAATATTTCTTACAATTATAGCTTCAAACTCTGGTTTAACAGGTCTACCGTCCGAATGGGTATGTCCTGCTACCCATACTTTGCTTCTTGTCACAGTACTTGGGTCATCACTTTTTTTCTTCTGCAAATACAATGTTAATAAAAAGATGACAATGTGATTTTTCTGTGAAACTAATGAATATTGAGTATGAAATTTGTCATACCATTTCATGAGCAAGACGAACCATTCCTTTTCTACTAGTGGTATGGGGAATCTGATTGCTCCTCAAACTTCTGTTTTTCTCACTTAGTTCCTGCAGTGAAATAAAAAAATTTTAAGAAAACAAAACTCCAAAGATAAAGATCAACTAACCAAAACAAATAAAAACATGTCAATAACCTGAAAAGCATCGGATGTTCTGCTCTTAACCCACTTCGTCCAAGCTGACACAGATTGTATGTTGGTTGGTTTCAAATCTAGGATTTCTTGCTTAATTTTTGCACATCGAACTTGGATAACAAGCTTCGACTTAGAAGCTCTCCAAATACATCCCATTTGTTTGAAAACACAATCTTTCTGCCAATCTTTATCCAAATTGAATCTCTCCTACATTATGTCATTAAAGCAAATGTAACAAATTAGACAAGTTTTTACTGATTATAAAGTATATATTTCAAAGTTCACAGTGAAAAGATAGATATACCTGGATTATATCCCATAGCGTGTGTTTTGTTTTCGGGTCAATGTACCTCCAATCTTCAACAGTGTAAGGGACGTGCTCTCTCACAAGCTGTCCAAGAAACGAGGACAGTGTCACCGGCCCTTTACCAACATGTTCACCAAGACGGGTAAACTCAACATCTATCTTATCCTCATGGTTTTTGGCCACTTTATTCATCTTGGTAGGTCCTCTTGTTTTCCTCTTTTTAGATTCCGAGTGTTGTGACTGACTATCATCAGTAGCTCGATGCTCAGGCTCCTCTACACGCTGCTCATCCTCTTCAACATGGAGCTCATTATCTACTTCTTGATGATCTGTATCTTGGTGCTCAGAAGCTGCATTAAGATGTTCATTCTCTTCAAGGTTGTGCTCAGTCTCTGCATCTTGAATCTCTGTCACTGCATCATGCCGAGTCTCCTTATCTTTAGCAGTCACTGGATCATGCCTATATGATCATCCAGTAAAACAATATCAGATAGTCCTTGGGAAAATTGTACAAGATAATAAACAAAATGTCAACATAATCATTTTGTAATTAAACATGCCTCTTTTTCTGGTTTTAGTTACTTCAGGGATGTGATCAGTCTCTGCACCTTGGATCTCTGTCACTTCATCTTGGTGAGCCTCCTTATCTTTGGCAGTCACTAGATCCTGCCTATATCACCATCAAATAAAACAATGGTTACCACTGTGGAAAAAATGTACAGGCTAATATACAAGACATCAACATAATCATTTTGTAATGAAACATGCCTTTTCTTTCTTGTTTTAGTTACTACAATAGGTGTTACGTCTTCACCTCGCTGTCGCTTGCTACGTCTGCGAGCGTTATCCACCATCTTTGACTAACTGCAACATGAAAACCAAAGCATCTCATCAGTAACAGACGTAAGTAGCTGAACATAACAGTTAATAGAATGCACAATTTTGTTCAAAATATGAATGAAAAATACTTTAGAGCTATTAATAAAGTAAAACCAAACAATGTCCTTTGAAATATGATAGAAAACCGACAATATCATTACTAATATAGTCTATCTAAAAGAACAATATCTATGATATAATTAATCCATCACTAAGACTCCTTCACAATCATCTCTAGCAAAGAAATTGTCGTCGTCAGAGTGATATTCTGAATCGTCAATCTCCGAGATACTTGATGGCGCAGCAACAAGCTCAGCTTCTGTTTCTATCTCGTGATATCCCCTTGGTGGCGCTCTCATTACTACATACCAAGGAGAGGATTCTTCTTCTCTAGAGTAGAACACTTGCTTTGCTTGTGATGGCAAGATATATGGATCTTGAAGATATGCTGACTGATTTACATGTAGGTTCACAAGCGTGAATCCGTCTTCCTCCTTCAAACCATTCCCTTTGTTAGCCCATTTACATTTGAAAAGTAGAACTTGGAACATATGATAATCTAGCAAAATAATCTCTTGAATCACACCGTAGTATGACACAATATCAGCCATCTGATTAGTATCTCTTGTGCTTGATCTGCACATTGTGAAAGATTCAAGTGTTACTCCAGAGTTTTGAGTCTTCCGCTTCACATCAACAGTGTGAAACCGATGTCCGTTAATGATATAACCATTGTACTTCTGGATCACATGTCTTGGTCCATTTGCTAACCACCTCAGTTTGGTTGAATGCTCCTCTGAGTTTATAGGAATCTAATGACAATGGAACATGATATTGTTACTATATAATGATAGGTCAAGAATTAATCCCTATACTAAACTGCAAGTGAACAGCAATGTCAAAGTAGTATATAGGGTTATCGAATCCACAGGGACACTTGGTCTCAAGAGAATCAAACCGTAGGGAATGAATACTAGAAATAAGCAATATGTTTGTATTGAAAGCAGTGCAAGAAAGTAAATCAGTAGCAGAGATTATCGGTTGTGAAAGCAAGTAATTAAAAGCGTCAAACCTAGGGTATTCTCAGGAAATCAGACTAGCAGACAGTTCATTCAGCAAGGATCTAATTAAGCACAGTTCTAGAACTCAAAACACATATATAGAATTAACCAAATTCCTTTGCGATAATTCTCTAAGTCTAAGTGCAGCAAACCAAACTTCCGTTTGCGAGAACTAACAGATTAAACTAGCAATAAGTCCAAGTTTGATATGTTCACAATTATCCTAAACCAAACTTTCGTTTGCGCAAAGTTTAATTGCCCAATTTAATTAGTTCAGATTCCTAAACCCCACTTCCGTGACGTATTTAGCAACCTAAGATCTAGATTCTAATTGATCAGGTTAGAACTAGCTTTAAGCACAATTAAATTGAAGAACAGATATAGTTTGAATCCTTAACTGAAATTGAACAAGTCTAGCAAGTCATAAAATCCTATGTGAGAAACCCTAAGTCTAACTAGGAATCTACTCAGACATAGATAATGAAAACATGATCATATGATAAGTAAATTGCATAAAAGAATAAGAGTAAAAGGGGTTCGAAATCTTCTCCAAATACAGATGATGAATCAGGTTCAGATCAGCCCCAAAAGCTCTAAAAATCCTCTGCTCTTAATCATGAAAGTATATGGTAAAAAGTATAAAACGTATCCAATAAAAACTCTAAAAACTCTATTATATAGGCATAATCTCGGCCAAGGGCTTCTTTGTAAATATCAGGAACTTCTGGATCAAAGTGCAAATTCTTCACTCTTTTAAACCGCCGAGTTTTTGGCCCATCTCGCTGGTGCATCGATCGATGCTAGAGTGCAACGATCGACACCTTCCTCTGTTTCGGACAGTAAACTCTATCTCTCGGCCAATCACTCCAAAAATCTCCAAAATGCTCCATTATCTCCAATTCAGCTCCAAACCTGATTATACCTGTAAAAGACTCTAAAATAACACAAAAGACACTAAAAACACACTTATATCATGGTCTAAAACTAGTAAAAACCATGATATATCAACTCCCCCACACTTAGCCTTTGCTTGCCCTCAAGCAAAACATAGAACTAAAACATGGTGAAGAGGTTTGAAAACTCTTCAGAAACTCATTTCATCTTAGAAGCTACAATACTCAGATTCCCCTTAGTAAACCACTGAAAGAATCAATCACAGGATATCAAGACCAACATGTACTTCCCCCACACTTAGCAACTGTCCTAGGTAAACTCCACAATCACATTCAAGCATTCAAATTCTCCCTACTGACTTCTGTAAGTATTTAAGTGCGGTCTCACCTAAGGAGTATCGATCTAAAGGCACATGGATTCTTACCTAATCAGCTCTAGACCACCATACTATCTTTCTCTAGTCCCTTTCTTCTCTTTCCCTTCTTTAACAACTGATTTTTCCCCACTGGGTATCATTTTATTTTTTTTATCAGTGTTCTTCCCGTTATGGGGTGTACTTTGGACACATTCCTTGGATCACATGAGAGATAATAGTGTTTGCTACTATTCCCATGACCACTTCGGAGTTACCAACTCATCCTCAGTTTATTATCTTTTTTTTTTTTTTTTTTACTTTATAGAAGGGGAGAAGGGGACTAAATAGGACAGGTTTACAGGCTGTGTCAGAACTAACAGGGAATCCGACATAAAGTATACCAAGCCCTTAGGTGAGAAAATCTAAGTCAGTATTAGGGGTGAAGTCAGTAAAAGGATCCTCTGATACCTGAAGTGATGTGGGTGTTCCCAGTAGGTTGATCCGTGTCTGAGTTTTCTAACAGTCAGAGATAGATCCTGCAACTTCATCCCAATGGTTACTTAAGTTCCTGTAGGTTTTGTAAATCTCCTCCGAAAATCATAGTTTCTTAAGAAAATAGAAAGATAAACGTCAGTAGCACCTCCCCCACACTTAAGACACACTGTCCCCAGTAGTGTCCAGCGAAGGATCGGTAAAAGAAAAAAAAAAAAATTGAAAAGGTGAGTTTATGTCTGTCGGGTTACCTCTGTCGCACAGCATCGATCGGTGCATTAGATGCATCGACCGTTACTTGGCGACTTTCGTGTATGGTCGATCGTTGCTCAGGACCGCAACGATCGCTGCAATGCGATTCCTTTCGTGTTGTGACGATCGATGCAGAAATGCATCGATCGCTGCACTGCGATTTAATCCGAGACCTGCAAACATGACTGCACCAGAAACAAAAACAAACGTAAAATCCTAACAAAAACACCAAAAATTAAAAAGAAAAACACCAGTACCTAATGGTGGGTTGCCTCCCACCCAGCGCTTGTTTAAGGTCAATAGCTTGACCGGACGCGCAAGAGCTTTCAGGCTCCGGAAGATCCTGACAGAGACTTTTTCTGTCTCTGTTCAAGTCTCCTCATCCATGGCGGAGAATAGGCTGCTGCAGAATGCTTCAGTCCAAGAAAAGATGGAGTAAAATGCGCTCCAGGATCTATTATCACAGTCTCATTCAGCTGCTCATCATCCGCTTCCAAGATCTTGAAAGTCTGTCCATCTATCAGTGGCTTCCGCAGCTTCTCCATCTCATATCGCAGTGTCTCATCTCCCAGGTGGAGGTCTATTAGACTCTGTCTAACATCAATCACAGCTCCTGCTGTAGCCAAGAATGGTCTCCCAAGCAATAAAGCTTCATTCGGATCGCAGGCATATTTCAGCACAAGGAAGTCCGTTGGAACTAAGTAGTTTCCAACTCTTACCGGAATATCCATAAGGAGTCCTTCAGGAACTCGTATGGACTGATCAGCTAGGATAAGACGTGTCCTAGTAGGAGCAAAATCCAACATACCCAGCTTCTCTGCCACAGAGTAAGGCATTATGCTCCCAGCAGCTCCTAAATCACACAGAGAACGCCTAAAACTATCTTCAAAGATAGAACAATCAAGTACAAAGACTCCAGGATCAGGCAGTTTCTTTGGGACCTTAGTTAACAGAACATCACTGATATGCTGAGGAACTATTATCACCCATTCTCTCAGCTCTTCATCTAATGGCAACATCTTGTTCAAATATTTCTGAACACATGGATGATAAGGTGGATCATCAGATGATGGAATTTCTTCCAAGTCTTCACCACTCTTTTCTAACCTTTTCAGCTCTTCAATCTCTTGTTTAATCACTTCAGACACCTTGGGACAGTGCCAAATAGCTCGTGCATAAACATCCTCTGGAGTGATTTCAGATGTATCAGGGAATAGGCGGGCTAGTTCTGCATCAATCTCATTTTCATCCCACGGATTCTCTGCTTGTTCACGACCTGCATCGATCGATGCAAGATGTGTATCGATCGTTGCATCGCGATCATCACAACTTCCACCCGAGAGTTTTTCACAGAAATCCGAAAATTCTTCCTCAGTCACCAACTCAGCTGTACTTAGCTCAAATTTCTCCCCTAGATAAGATCCATCATTAATCATTACAGACCAGGCCTTAATATGAGTGTCTGCAACTCCTTTTCCTTTCAGTGAGCTGGACATCTGATTCACCTGAGTGTCCAACTGCTTCATGTGAGTGCTCAATGTCTCAAACTTCCCATTGAGGTCCTGATAGACAACGTCCAGCTTCTTGTTGTTGTCTACAGAAAGCTTGGTTTGACTCTCCATCAGTTGTTCCATCATAGCTTCCTTTTTGCTCTCATGGGTTGTAGGTGCAGGAGGAATCTGATAAGATGTAGATCCATAGGTTCTCTGATTACCTTGTCCATAGGTCTTCTGAAAACCACCATTCTGTCCTCCATTTGAGAATCTGTTCCACTGTTGATTGTTAAATCTATTACCTTGGAAACCGGAACCTCCTATGAAATTCACTTCTTCTTCCTGAGTGTCCACCTCAGTTTGAATCACCTCCACATCTTGGGCAAAGTGGACAGCTTTCTTATTTGTCAGGAGATTGAAAACTGTGTCCAGTCTGGATCTAATATTAGCTATATCAGAATTCTCTACAGTTCCACCAGATCTCTTCCTCCTTTCATCCATTGTTTTGCAACTATTGCTGCCAATCAGATTCTCTATCAACCGTTTAGCTTGTGTAGGAGTTCTGGTGCTGAAATTAGCATCACTGGAATTATCCAGAGCAGTCTGATAAGGGAGATCTATGCCTCTGAAGAAAATACCTATCAGCTGTACTTCTGTGAATCCATGGTGAGGACAATCACGCTGATACTGCTTAAATCTCATCCATGCGGTTGTCAAAGGCTCCACAGCTCCTTGGGAAAAAGTAAGTATGTCCTGTCTGGACTGATCTGAGCGCGCAGCGTCGTAGAAGTGGCGCAGGAACTCACTCTTTAAGGCTGTCCAAGTAGTATACTGACCAGGTGCCAGTTGTCTCAGCCATGCACTAGCGTCTCCAGCAAGACTGTGCGGAAATAGCTTAAGGAACAGATAGTCCGGGCATACTCCTTCATATTTCATGCCAGTGACTATGTCCTCAAACTTGTCAATGTGATCCATAGGCTGCTCTGATTGAAGACCATGGAAAGCAATTTGCCTCATCAGTTGGTAGTAGATAGTTTTTACCTCAAAATCATTCCTCTCGAAGGCAGGAAGCACTAGAGCTGCTCGGTTTGCATGAAACTCATCAGGTCTATTGTAATCAGCTAGTGTCCTCTCATGAACTACCATCTCTCTACCTTGTGGCTCAACTTCATCAGGGATCACTCGTCCCTCAGCATCAATCCTTTGCCCAGCAGCATTGTAAGGATTGTTCTCTGGATCCCTCAGGATTCCATCAGCATCTGGTATCAAGATCAAGCGTTCTTGTACCATTCTTTCTCTCTTTTCTCTTCTGATAGTCCTCTCTAGACGTCCAAGTTCTTCTAGGTTGAGATTAACTAAGCTCGAGTTCGGATTACTTCGAGTGTTCTGCGTTGGCATAAACTGTCTGTAATCGTCCAGCAACGATCGATGCTATCAGTGCAACGATCGATTCAATCTCAAATCGCTCAGTGACGATCGATGCAAAGGGTGCAACGATCGATGCAAGGCGAAATTCGTACCTGCGACAGAGAGAAACAGAGAAAAGTCAGCAAAAATAAAATAAAATAATAAAAAAACGAAAAACAAAAACGAAAAACGAAAAATTTCTAATAAAACCCTAAGTTCGGTCCTATCGAAAACTCAAAGAGTCCCCGGCAACGGCGCCAAAAACTTGATAGGTCAAGAATTAATCCCTATACTAAACTGCAAGTGAACAGCAATGTCAAAGTAGTATATAGGGTTATCGAATCCACAGGGACACTTGGTCTCAAGAGAATCAAACCGTAGGGAATGAATACTAGAAATAAGCAATATGTTTGTATTGAAAGCAGTGCAAGAAAGTAAATCAGTAGCAGAGATTATCGGTTGTGAAAGCAAGTAATTAAAAGCGTCAAACCTAGGGTATTCTCAGGAAATCAGACTAGCAGACAGTTCATTCAGCAAGGATCTAATTAAGCACAGTTCTAGAACTCAAAACACAGATATAGAATTAACCAAATTCCTTTGCGATAATTCTCTAAGTCTAAGTGCAGCAAACCAAACTTCCGTTTGCGAGAACTAACAGATTAAACTAGCAATAAGTCCAAGTTTGATATGTTCACAATTATCCTAAACCAAACTTTCGTTTGCGCAAAGTTTAATTGCCCAATTTAATTAGTTCAGATTCCTAAACCCCACTTCCGTGACGTATTTAGCAACCTAAGATCTAGATTCTAATTGATCAGGTTAGAACTAGCTTTAAGCACAATTAAATTGAAGAACAGATATAGTTTGAATCCTTAATTGAAATTGAACAAGTCTAGCAAGTCATAAAATCCTATGTGAGAAACCCTAAGTCTAACTAGGAATCTACTCAGACATAGATAATGAAAACATGATCATATGATAAGTAAATTGCATAAAAGAATAAGAGTAAAAGGGGTTCGAAATCTTCTCCAAATACAGATGATGAATCAGGTTCAGATCAGCCCCAAAAGCTCTAAAAATCCTCTGCTCTTAATTATGAAAGTATATGGTAAAAAGTATAAAACGTATCCAATAAAAACTCTAAAAACTCTATTATATAGGCATAATCTCGGCCAAGGGCTTCTTTGTAAATATCAGGAACTTCTGGATCAAAGTGCAAATTCTTCACTCTTTTAAACCGCCGAGTTTTTGGCCCATCTCGCTGGTGCATCGATCGATGCTAGAGTGCAACGATCGACACCTTCCTCTGTTTCGGACAGTAAACTCTATCTCTCGGCCAATCACTCCAAAAATCTCCAAAATGCTCCATTATCTCCAATTCAGCTCCAAACCTGATTATACCTGTAAAAGACTCTAAAATAACACAAAAGACACTAAAAACACACTTATATCATGGTCTAAAACTAGTAAAAACCATGATATATCATATAACAATATCAGATAGTACTGAATCCTAAAGAATTATCAGACCTTTTCCTTCACCCACTGTGAAAACCTTTCACCATGAGCCTTCCATAACTGAGTTTCATTATTTCTGCAATGGACATCAGTGTTTTGCAACTCTTCCAAGTGCAAACTGTTTTCATTTTCCAAATGTATGTTAGTGTTCATACACTGGAATGAATATTGAATAAATATTCAAACATCATAAACATATGAGAACTTACTCTACATAAGGACTCATAACTTCTGTGTTCATTAACACATATCGATGCGCTATTTCTCGGTCTTTATCACTTAGACTAACTTCTGTACCACTCTGCAGAGGGCGACCTTCAAGAATACGAGAATCTGTCTCAACGTCTTCATTGCGTTTGGCTACTTCTTCAACTGGGACATAATTCTTTAGAAACTCTAAACAGAATGTAATACATTCTCCAGCGAGATATCCCTCAGCCATACAAGCTTCCGGCCTAGCATAATTTTTGACAGAAGGCTTCAATGTTTTCATGTACCTAAACCCCAAACAGCCAGACATCAGTCCCAGACGTTTTTTTAAATAAAGTAGACATCTGAACAAAGTATCTTAAAAGTACACTACCTCTCAAATGGATACATCCATCTAAAGTGTACTGGCCCTCCCAAACGTGTCTCTCTAGCAAGATGTACAGGAAGATGGAACATGATATCAAATAGAGATGGTGGAAAAAACCTTTCTAGCTGGCACAATGTCTCAACAATCTCTGTCTCTAATGACAACATCTTCTCTGGATCAATGACAAGCTGGCACAATCTATTGAAGAAGTTGCATAAACGGGTCACAGCATTCCTAGGACCTTTTGGCAGATTGCCTCTCAAAGCAACAGGTAACAGATTTTGAAGAAGAACATGGTGGTCGTGAGATTTCAAGCCACCAATTGCCGGAGGATCAAATGAGACACAGTTAGAAATATTTGCACAATAACCATCAGGTCCTCTGAATTCAGATAACCGCTTGCAGAAATTTCTTTTTTCAACCTTCGACAGCCAATATGCAGTTGGTGGTAAGTATGATCGCTTACCTCGTAACTGTGCGTGTAAATTACTTCTGATACCCATGTCCTCCAGGTCCTGTCATGATTTCAATCTATCCTTTGATTTAGAACTTTGCATCAGAATTGACAAAATGGCATCGGAAACGTTCTTCTCAACATGCATTACGTCGATGTTGTGTCGCACCGGCATATACTAGCAAATAAAACAAGCAGAATTACTAAGACAATGATCATACATTTCTTGTAATGCTTCTGCGAATTATATTGACATTAATTTACCTTCCAATAAGGTAGTTCGAAAAGAATAGAACGCTTCTTCCACCGCCACTGTTCAAAGTCTTCATTAGATTCATCATCTGAAAGCTCGTCATTGTCACCCAAATCTGATCTCTTCCTTTTGCTTTTCTTTTCTAATGGTCTACCAAAATCATTTTTAAAATTCTTTAAACTCTCAAATATTTCAGAACCTGTCTGAATTCTACGTGCAACCCCTTCTTCCACTGTATTATCGAAGCATGTTTTTTTTCTTCTATATGGATGTCCAGGTCTGAGCCTCTTCCTATTCCCCATATACACATGTTTTCGACAAAACTTAAGCCATCTGAAGGGTGTATCCTTTCCACAAATATTACACGCTTGCTTACCTTTCACTTTACAACCAGCAAGTGTCCCCAACCCCGGATAATCACTGATAGTCCATAACAACATAGCTCTTAATGTGAAACTCCCCTTTGAAAACGAGTCGTAAACCTCAATACCCCCATTCCAAAGATCCTTTAGATCATCTACCAGAGGTTGAAGATACACATCAATGTTGTTGCTCGGTGCAGTTGGTCCAGGGATTAGAAGAGTCAACATTATATTTTCTGCTTTCATACATAATGTCGGATGCATGTTGTAGTTCACTAGCAACACCGGCCATGTACTGTACTTCGTAATTTGAATAGAGAATGGATTCATTCCATCAGTAGATAGGCCGAGTCTAAGGTTTCTCGGTTCACCAGCGAATTGTGGCCATTGATCATTAATTTGGGCCCAAGTTAGTGAATCAACGGGGTGGCGCATTGTTCCATCCGTACTACCATTTGTGAAATGCCACCGAAGATCTTCACTTATTATTTTAGATCTGAACATCCTTCTAAATCTGTCCTTTATTGGGAAATACCTAAGGACTTTGCCAGGAATTCCTTCTTCTCCTCTCCTGTGTTCTTATCCAATTCCCATCTTGAAGCATTACATCTCGGGCAGCTCCTTAAATCTGCATACTCCTTCCTATACAAGATGCAATCATTCTTGCAAGCGTGGATACAATCATACCCAAACCAAAAGAACTTCAAGAACTTTTTCATCTCATCTATAGATGTTGGAAGCACGTTACTTTCTGGTAGCATGTCGTGCACAATTTTCAGAAGCTGATCGAAATAACTCTCCGACATTGATAGGTCAGGTTTTAATCCCTATACTAACTGCAAGTGCACAGCAATATCAATGTAGTATATAGGGTTATCGAATCCACAGAGACTCGGTCTCGATAGATCAGAACGGAAGAGATTAATACTAGGAAGAAAGCAAATTGTTGTAAAGTAAATAGCAAGGCGAGAAAGTAAATCAGTAGCAGGAATTGGTTGTGAAAGCAATAAACTAAAAGCGCTAAGTCTAGGGAATTCTCAGGAAATCAGACAAGCAGACAAGTTAATCAGTCATGATCAAATTAAACTCAGTTCTAGAACTCAAATCACGGAATTAGAATTAACCAAATCTCTTTGCGAAAATCCTCTAAGTCTAAGTGCAGTAATCCAAATCTCTTTGCAATTACTAACAGATTAAACCAGCATTAATTTCAAGTTCGATATGTTCACAATTAAACTAAGCCAAATCTCTTTGCGAATAATTTAATTGCTCAACCTAAATAGTTCAGATTCTAAACCACACTCTCGTGTCGTATTTAGCAACCTAAGATCTAGATTCTAATTGATCAGGTTAGAACTAGCATTAAGCATAATTTAGATCGAAGAACATTCTAATCATGTGAATCCTTAACTGAATTAAACAAGTCTAGCAAGTCATCAAATCCTTAATGAGAAACCCTAAACCTAACTATGAATCTACTCAGACATGATTAATGAAACAGAAATCATAGAATTAATAGATTGCATATAAAAAATTAAATAGATAAAGGGGTTCGAAATCTTCTCCAAAATAGATGAAGTACAAGATTAGATCAGCCCCAAAAGCTCTAAAAATCTCTTAGCTCTAAGTATGAAAGCGTATCTAAAATAAAAGCCAAAACTTTAAATATATAGGCATAATCTCGGCTGGGGCTTCTGTGTAAATACTGGAACTATTCTGGGCTTCTCTGCAAATCTTCATAACTTTGTTAAACCGCCGCTTACGGCCCATCTCGCTAGTGTGTCGATCGACACCAAAGGTGTGTCGATCGATGCATGATCATCAAATCGGGCAGTGAGTTAAACTCTCGGCCAAAATGCTCCAAAAGTCCCAAAATACTGCAATTATCTCCAATTAGCTCCAAACCTGATTAAACCTGTAAAAGACTCTAAAATAACACAAAAGACACTAAAAACACATCTATATCATGGCATAAAATGGGTAAAAACCATGATATATCAACTCCCCCACACTTAGCCTTTGCTTGCCCTCAAGCAAAACAGAGAACTAAAATGCAGTGAAGAGGTTTGAAAACACTTCAGAAACTCTTTTCATCCTAGAAGCAGCAACACTCAGATTCCCCTTAGTAAACCACATGAAAGAATCAACCTGCAGACATCAAGACCAACATATACTTCCCCCACACTTAGCAACTGTCCTAAGTAAACTCCAAAATCACATTCACGCATTCAAATTCTCCCTACTGACTTCTGCAAGTATTTAAGTGCGGTCTCACCTAAGGAGTATCGATCAAAGGCACATGGATTCTTACCTTATCAGCTCTAGACCACCATACTATCTTTCTCTAGTCCCTTTCTTCTCTTTTCCCTTCCTTAGCATTCTGATTTTTCCCCATTGGGTATCATTTTTTTTTTTTTATCAGTGCTCTTCCCGTTAAGGGGTGTACTTTGGACACATTCCATGGATGCATAGGATATGAGAGTTTTAGCTACCATTCCCATGACCACTTCGGAGTTACTAACTCATCCTCAGTTTATTATCTTTTTTTTTTATGGAAGGGGAGAAGGAACCTAGATAGGACAGGTTTACAGGCTGTGTCAGAACTAACAAGGGAATCCGACACAAAGTATACCAAGCCCTTAGGTGAGAAATCTAAGTCAGTATTAGGGTGAAGTCAGTAAAAGGATCCTCTGATACCTGAAGTGATGTGGGTGTCCTTAGTAGGTTGATCTGTGTCTGGGTTTTCTAAAAGTCAGAGATAATCTGCAGTTTCATCCCAATGGTTACTTAAGTTCCTGCAAGTGCTGCTAATCTTCTAAAAAAATCATTGTTTCTTACTTAAACAAATTTTGACTCAATAAAACAAAAAAAATTTGAATTTTTTTTTTTAAATGACTCTAAGAAAACAAAAGAAAGAAATTAGTATAACCTCCCCCACACTTAAGACGCACTGTCCCCAGTATTGTCAAGCGAAGGATTGGCAAAAAGAAAATAAAAATTTGTTTATGGGATGGTTAAGTTCTCTCGGATTTTACCTCTGTCGCAATCAGGCATCGATCGTTGCACCAAGTGCATCGACCGTTGCTAGGCGATTTTTTCGTTGTGGGTCGATCGTTGCTCAGGACCGCAACGATCGCTGCAGTGCGATTTCAATCGTGTTGTGACGATCGACACAGTGGTGTGTCGATCGTCGCACTGCGTTTTAATCCGAGACCTGCAAACAAAAACTCACCAAAACCAGAAACAAGCGTAAAATCCTATAAAAATACTAAAATCAAAATGCAAAAACGAAAACAGTGGGTTGCCTCCCACTCACCGCTTGTTTTAGGTCATTAGCTTGACCGGACGAACAAGATCTTTCAGGCACCGAGAGATCTTGACAGAGACTTTTTCTGTCTCCGTTCAAGTCTCCTCATCCAGGGTGACGAGTAGGCTGTCGTAGAATGCTCGTGTCCAAGAAAAGATGGAGTAAAATGCGCTCCAGGATCTATAATCACAGTGTCATCCGGCTGCTCATCATCTGCTTCCATGATGGTGAATGTCTGCCCATCTATCAGTGGTCTTCGCAGCTTATCCATCTCATAACGCAGCGGTTCATCTCCCAGATGGAGGTCTATCAGGCTGTTCCTAACATCAATTACCGCTCCCACTGTAGCCAAAAATGGTCTTCCAAGTAACAACGCTTCATCCGGATCACAGTCATATTTCAGCACTAGGAAGTCTGTTGGAACTAAATAGTTTCCAACTCTCACCGGAATGTCCTCAAGAAGTCCTTCCGGAACTCTTATAGACTGATCAGCTAGGACAAGAGAGGTCCTAGTAGGCTTAAAATCCAGCATTCCCAGCTTCTCTGCCACAAAGTATGGCATAAGACTTCCAGCAGCTCCTAAATCACAAAGAGAGCGCCTAAAACTATCTTCGAAAATAGAACAGTTAAGCACAAAGACTCCAGGGTCTGGCAGCTTCTTCGGGATCTTAGTCAGCAGAACATCACTAATATGTTGAGGAACTATAATCACCCAGTCTCTCAGCTCCTCATCTAAAGGCAGCATCTTGTTCAAATACCTCTGCACACATGGGTGATATGGTGGATCATCAGATGATGGAATTTCTTCCAACTCTTCACCAATCTCCTCTAGCTTCTCAAGCTCTTCAATTTCCTGCTTAATGATATACTTGTATTTTCATGCATTTAGGCTATTGTTAGGATCATGTTTTACTTCTTTTTAGTTTCCTTTAGCTTCATTTCTTTGGTCATTGGTGTGTTTAGAGTATAGGATCATCTAGAGCTAGGTTTAGGCATTCTAGGCTTGCATTTGGAGTGTTTCCTATGTTTTGTAGGTTCTTGGAGTTGCTAAAGATGTTTGGAAGAGTTTGGAGGCCAAAGGAGTGATTGCAAGTGAATTGGTGATGAAGGACCAAACCAAAGAGCTTGAAAGATTGAGTCATATGAAGATATTACGTTGACTTTTAGCTCTGGGATTCTAAATACAAATCATGGGAAATTGAGTTAGCTTTCTAATGGAGGTGGTGTAAAGTCATTCGGAGCTATATGTAAAGAGTTATGCCTGATTTACTGGATGCATCTCAACACAGTCTTCATATCGGGTTGCATATCGGCCAGCCAACCGATACGACCTCTCGGATTAATTTTTGTGCATCCATATCGGTTGGCATATCGGTTCAGCCAACCGATACGCTCCGTCGACAGAAAATCCGAGAGCTCGTATCGGTCGGTGTATCGACCGACCCAACCGATACGCGTCCCAAAAATTGCCTTGGATCCGGGTCAACACCCGGTTTGTTCCGGGTTGACCCGGCTCGCACCCTATTGACTATTTAAGCCAAAAACCTATTTTTTATTGGATTTTAAGCTTTATTTTATGTTCTAAACACTTGGAAGAACAAGTGGGATTTCTTTGGTTAATCTAGTACTTCTTTTGTGATTTCTTCATCAAATCTTTCAATCTATCTCTAGTCTCATATGATCAACATGATTTCTATGGATTTTGTTGTTCACATGTTGATTAGTGAGTAGTTCTTCATAGGGCTTATGGGTTAGGTAGGATTAGGTTGATTAGGGGTGATCAATGGATTTCTAGTGCTTGATTGTTTAAAATCTCATCTGTCAAAGTGTGTTTAATGTCTAATTAGCCTTGATCAAGTTGATTAGAATGCTTAAGATTTCTTGTTCACAACATGTTCGATGAAATTCCTGTTCATAGCTTTGATAGAACTTTCACATTCTAGCGCATGAGAATGTATGTTTAGAGTGATTGTTAGTTGTTTGGAACTTGTTTGATTGCTTGCTTGATTCTAATTCACAAATGAGAATTTGTTCTTGGATTAGGATTAAGTAAAGAGATTAGTATTAAGAGATTAAACTGATCGTATCGTTGTGTTCCTTGCTAGGAGGTTAGCTTGTTTAAAGTTTGAATTAGGATCCTTGATCATCCCGAGTCACCTGTCCGTTGACCTTGACCTTATGCCCTATCTTTATCATAGATTGAATTCGCATTCGTTTACTTGCCTTTTACTTACTTCTGTTTGAATTGTTCTCGTTAGGATTGTTAGAAACCAAAAACTTAATTGAGTGATTTGACTCTAGAGGTTTAGTACTTGCTTATTGGTCTTATCCGTCCCAAAAAGGTTCGATACCTCAAAGCTACACGATAAGCTCGAGGAATTGGTACCTCAAAGGATTGCAAAAATCCTTGTTATCACTTAATTACTTCAGACACTGAGGAGTGTTGTCTAATGATTTGCGCATAGATTTCCTGTTGAGAAATCTCAGAGACTCCAGAGAATAAGCTATCAAGGTTCAAATCTGCATCAATACCATTATCATTCGGCAAGTCTGTCTGTTCACGACCTGCATCGACCGGCACTAGATGTGTGTCGATCGATGCAACACTGTATTTTTCACCCGAGAGATTTTCTCCAAAATCCGAGATTTCTTCTTCTTTCACCAATTCAGCTGTACTTAGCTCAAATTTTTCACCTAGGTGAGATCCATCATTAATGTACACAGACCAGGCCTTAATATGAGTGTCTGCTACTCCTTTTCCTTTCATAGAGCTGGAAATCTGATTCACCTGAGTATCCAACTGCTTCATGTGAGTGTTCATAGACTCGATCTTTCCATTCAGATCCTCGTAGACAGCATCCAACTTCTTGTTGCAGTCCACAGAGATCTTGGTCTGACTTTCCAGCAGCTGTTCCATCATTGTCTCCATCTTACTCTCATGAGCTATAGGTGCAGGAGGAGTCTGCTAAGATGAAGATCCATAGGTTCTCTGAGTACCTTGTCCAAAAGGCTTCTGAAAACCACTTGTCTGTCCAAAACCAGCTGAGCTCTGATTGCCTGCGAAGGCACTCTTCTGTCCTCCATTGAAGAATCTGTTTCCCTGCTGATTACCAAATCTGTTACCTTGGAAACCAGATACTCCAATGTAATTCACATCTTCTTCCTGAGTGTCCTACTCAGTCTGAATTACTTCTACATCTTGTGCAAAGTGGACAGCCTTCTTACCAGCCAGGAGATTGCAAATTGTGTCCAGCTTAGATCTAAATTCAGCCATCTCTGAATTCTCCACACTTCCACCAGATTTCTTCCTCCTATCATCCATAGTCTTGCAGCTGTTGCTGCTCACTAAGTTCTCAATCAACTGCTTAGCTTGTGCAGGAGTTCTGGTGTTGAATTTTGCATTACTGGAGTTATCCAGCGCAGACTGATATGGTAGATCTATGCCTCTGAAGAAGATACCTAGCAATGTGACCTCAATGAATCCATGGTGTGGACAGTCACGCTGGTATTTCCTAAATCTCATCCAAGCAGTCTTAAGTGGCTCAGTAGGACCTTGGGTAAATGTCAGAATGTCCTGTCTGGACTGATCGGAACGCGCATCATCATAGAAGTGACGCAGAAACTCACTCTTCAGGGCTGCCCAAGTAGTATACTGACCATGTGCCAGTTGCTTCAGCCATGCAGCAGCGTCTCCAGCGAGACTGTATGGAAAGAGCTTGAGGAAGAGATAATCTTGGCAGACTCCATCATACTTCATGCCATTGATTAGGTCCTCAAATGTATCAATGTGATCCATAGGCTGCTCTGTAGGATGACCATGGAATGCATTCTGTCTCATCAGCGAGTAGTAGATGGTCTTGATCTCAAAATCATCCCTCTCAAAACCAGGAAGAATTAGAGCCGACCGGTTTGCATGAAACTCATCCGGTCTGTTGTAGTCAGCTAAGGTTCTCTCATGGACAACCATCTCTCTACCCTGGGCCTGTCTTGGCGTTTGGTTCTGCCCCTGTTGCGGTGGCTCAGGAGGGTCAGGGATGACATTCCATTCAGCATCAACCCTTTGCCAAGCAGCATTGTATGGGTTGTTATCTTGGTCCCTCAGAGTACCTTGAGCATCGCGTACTAGAATCAGCCTCTGTACTACCATTCTTTCTCTTCTTTCTCTTCTGTTAGTCCTCTCTAGACGTCCAAGTTCTTCAAGATCGAGATTGATTGGGTTCGAGTTCGGATTACTTCGAGTTTCACGCTTCTGCATAAACTGTCTATAATCGTCAAGCAACGATCGATGCTAACAGTGCAACGATCGATTCAATCTCAAATCGCTTAGTGACGATCGACACAAGAGGTGCAACGATCGACGCAAGGCAAAATCGGTACCTGCGACAGAGAGAAAACAGAGAAGAAATCAGTAAAAAAAAAAAAAAACGAAAATAAAAACAAAAATAAAAATTCCTAGTAAAAACCCTAAGTTCGGTCCTATCGAAGACTCTAACAGTCCCCGGCAACGGCGCCAAAAACTTGATAGGTCAGGTTTTATTCCCTATACTAACTGCAAGTGCACAACAATATCAATGTAGTATATAGGGTTATCGAATCCACAGAGACTCTGTCTCGATAGATCAGAACATAAGAGATTAATACTAGGAAGAAAGCAAATTGTTGTAAAGTAAATAGCAAGGCGAGAAAGTAAATCAGTAGCAGGAATTGGTTGTGAAAGCAATAAACTAAAAGCGCTAAGTCTAGGGAATTCTCAGGAAATCAGACAAGCAGACAAGTTAATCAGTCATGATCAAATTAAACTCAGTTCTAGAACTCAAATCACGGAATTAGAATTAACCAAATCTCTTTGCGAAAATCCTCTAAGTCTAAGTGCAGTAATCCAAATCTCTTTGCAATTACTAACAGATTAAACCAGCATTAATTTCAAGTTCAATATGTTCACAATTAAACTAAGCCAAATCTCTTTGCGAATAATTTAATTGCTCAACCTAAATAGTTCAGATTCTAAACCACACTCTCGTGTCGTATTTAGCAACCTAAGATCTAGATTCTAATTGATCAGGTTAGAACTAGCATTAAGCACAATTTAGATCGAAGAACATTCTAATCATGTGAATCCTTAACTGAATTAAACAAGTCTAGCAAGTCATCAAATCCTTAATGAGAAACCCTAAACCTAACTATGAATCTACTCAGACATGATTAATGAAACAGAAATCATAGAATTAATAGATTGCATATAAGAAATTAAATAGATAAACGGGTTCGAAATCTTCTCCAAAATAGATGAAGTACAAGATTAGATCAGCCCCAAAAGCTCTAAAAATCTCTTAGCTCTAAGTATGAAAGCGTATCTAAAATAAAAGCCAAAACTCTAAATATATAGGCATAATCTTGGCTGGGGCTTCTGTGTAAATACTGGAACTATTCTGGGCTTCTCTGCAAATCTTCATAACTTTGTTAAAACGCCGCGTACGGCCCATCTCGCTAGTGTGTCGATCTACACCAAAGGTGTGTCGATCGATGCATGATCATCAAATCGGGCAGTGAGTTAAACTCTCGGCCAAAATGCTCCAAAAGTCCCAAAATACTCCAATTATCTCCAATAGCTCCAAACCTGATTAAACCTGTAAAAGACTCTAAAATAACACAAAAGACACTAAAAACACATCTATATCATGGCATAAAATGGGTAAAAAACCATGATATATCAGACATCCCACTCTTCACTTTGATTCTGTACAGACCCATTATTGCGGAAACCTTTGTATAGTTAGGACAGTTAGTGTAAAGAGGAGTTTTTGCATCTTCTAACTTCTTCTTAAAAGCTGAATCTTCATGACTTTCAACGTCCTCATGTTGAGCTTCATCGTCGTTGCTACTCTGAGTTTTTCCCACATCATCAGTAAAAGCCGTTTTTAACAACTCATAAGCTTCAAACGATGAACTCGGAGCAACATCTGTCTCATTCCTTTCTTCCCCATGAATGCTCCAGCTTGAACTACGCTTATACTTATGATCCATACCCCTTATTACCAGGTGATCGAGTACAGTGGCTACCGGTTGATGACTCACATTGCGGCAATCAACACATGGACATATCATGTTGGGAGGATTACCAAGCTTCACAGCTGACGCCTTCACAAAATCTTTAGCTCCTTCCTCATACTCACGACTATTTCTTGGATGCCAAACCCATTTTTTGTCCATGGTACCACAGCACCACGACTCCAAAGACAAAGGAGATAGAAATTATGGTAAAATAATTTTTAGTTAGACAGTCTAATAACTAAAATATATGGTACTAACCCGCATGGGAATGTGGGTAAAAATTTCATGTTTAAACCAAATATCATTCGAATGTTTACTGGAAATTTCATAGAAAATAAAACAAACTAGTTGAAATAAGTTAAGCAAACAATGTCTTTTAACAGAAAAGAACATTCGCTAATGGACAAACAAAGAAGAGAAGAAGAGAGCATTGAAAGCATTAACACATTGTAGGTAAGAGCATCTAATAATGGATTAAATCTCTATAAACCATGAAATCTATCAATATCTAAACCACTTCAGAACAATAAACTTTAAAACAAGCTTCTGATGTATTGAGAGATGAGTTAACATGTTAAGGAACGTACCTTTACTTGAATCCGAGATTGAGTTCCTTCTCTGTGAAACAAAAAACAATTGACTCAGTTTCTGAAAACCAATATTCGAATCACAAAATGAATCCTAATAATACTAAGTATCTCATACCTTTGCTTGAAGGGTGAAATCCGTAACCTGTAAAATCAGAAACAAAATCAATGAAATCAATATGTGAAACTTATACATAAATCGAAACCAAAGAACATATTGTTTAACAATACTATACCTTCGCTTGAGTAAAGACTTAGATCCTTCTCTGTAAAACCAAAATTAATGGAATTACAGTCTGAAACATTTATTTGAAGCAAGAATTAAAAACAAAAGACACTAAAATGTCATACCTTTGGTAGAATCGAAACCTTTTCACCTGTGAAATCCAAAGAAAAATAAATGAAAGCAACCTATGAAAACTTACGAACTAAATCGAACAAAAGAGAGAATCGGGTAACAATCCTTTACCTTTGATTAAAATTCGAACACAGAGCAACAATCTTCACCTGTAAAAAACAGCTGAAAGAAATCAATTTCTGTAGCTATAAAACTGAATCGAAACAAAAAATTGATGTAAAGACTCATACCTTTGCTAGATCTTCAAAACCCTAAACAAAATTGAAAGACATTAGTCTGGGATTCGGAACCATAACGCGAAACAACAGCAAATCGAAATCATTAAAAATCTCTTACCTTTGTATGAAAATCTAGCACCGGCCCAACTCGAATCCTGTATAAACGAAAGATAAATCCGAAATCAGTGCTAACCCTAAGTCGGAAACAAAGCAAAACGAGAATCTGTGGAAAAAATAAACTTCCTTTAACTCAATATTGAGGCTGAATTGGGTTTCGCTTTCAGATTACAAGAGAGAGATGAAGACATTTTTTTTTGTGGGAAACCGAGGCTAAAGTGAAAAAAGAGAGCCAAAATTTGTCCAAGTAGCGGGCAATTTTTAGTTTTCTCCGCCAAAAGAATGCATAGCGTTTACGAGGATAAAAGTGCTATATAAACAAAGTTACCCAAAAGCGTAACCAAAATAAAAATTAAGACAACCTATGCATAGCGTTTATTTTTTTGAAAACGCTATAATAAAAAAGGTTCGTATTTACTATAGCAGAATATGTTAAAACGCTATATTCTATTGCTATATATACTCAAATTTCTTGTAGTGCCCGAAAATTGTGATATGTGTGATGACCGGTTGAGGTTGACCCGTAATGGTACCTCATTTCCGGAGTGTGGTGTTGGTTCGATTCTTCCTTTCGACTCCTCACACTAGCAAAGGACCGTCTAGGTGGGAAGACTCGGAGAGACGGGATTGCAGTCTAGGGCCGAGTTCAACCGTGCGAGGGTACCCGCTGAGATATAACCGGCTGATGTGACAGACAGGTCTCGGTTTTGGTGAGTATTCTAGGCTCATGTGCTTAGGTGTTCACGAGAAAGGAAGATTGAATGCGCAGGGCGTGCGAGGCCCGTGTATGTGTGTGGTTACCATGATATCATCTTTTATTTTCCCGCATGCTATATTTTGATTAATTAATGAGTGTTGCATTCATGCATTTTTTTATCTTTGGGGATTTTGGGGTGGGAAAATAACATGTTGTATAGAGGGCCTGGACTCGCTGGGTAATGCTAGATTACTCATCTCTTTCCTTGTTTTACAGGTAACCCTAGTAAGAGTGAAGTAGGACGTGACGGACGTGAAGTTCCAGAAGTAGCTTTTCGTATGATTTTGTAAACGCTTTACTTTTTTTAAAATCTCATGTATATTTTGGGTATGTACGGGTTGACTCGTAAGGAAACCCACTTGTAATATTTTAAGATGTAACGACTTTGTAAGGTTTTACATATATGTAATAAAAGGTTTTTGTGTGTGTAAAATCCTTGTATCCCTCACTGATATTAGCTAGTCCAAGCTAACACAACTCTTGTCTGGAGTATGGGTTGGCAAGCCTTAGGCTCTTGGCGAGAGGGTATGATATTGACAATGGATCGGCCAAGACTATGGGCAAGGCTGGACTGACTCCGCAAGAGGACTACCCAGGACAAGGAAATATCTCACCCACTTACTGGACGAACATGATGACACGGATTGGTGGAGACCACCCGGAAGAGGAATTCCCTACCGAACCACAAAACAATCAAGATAGTGGAATCCGTTCCACGGCGATTTATGACCTCTATGGACTGCTACTAGACCTGAACCCACAAGTGACTCACTCCAAAACACCACTAAGGAGATATGACCACTACAATGCTGGAGGAGGAGAAAACACTAATCAAGAAAACCCCGAGGAAGCTACCCTGGAATCTATGTTCAGACGCTTGGAAGAGACGGCCAACATACATGCGACCCAGAGCCACGAGAAGAATGGAGTTGATAGGTTCATCGAAGAAATGACCGGACCAAGTCAAAGAGGAAGACCACCCCGGAGGACCGCAAGCATGAGAGTTCCAGCACCCGAAACTGTCACACCGCCTTGCCAAGAATGTGGTGGGACCTGACATTACAATTACACATGTCCTAACATGCGAGCAGCTCAAAGGCGCAACGTGTGCGATATATGTGGATGAAGAGGCCATTATCCGGCTAATTTCCCGACCCATCATTCAGCACCCTCATCTAGCACCAGTCACCAACCAGCAGCCCGACCTACGACAAGACCAGCAGCCCGAGGAAGAAGAGTAGTTGATACTAGTATGACTAGGCAGTTTAGAAACTTCTAGCAGAAAATCAGCAATAAGTCATAATACTAAGATACGCATGGGTTCTAACTTATCTCTCTGCATTCATGATGCATTGTTTATTTTGGGAATTAGGGAAGGAATTTTAGATATGATTAAAAGGGAGTCAAATAGGAGAGTGGTCCTATAAGTTTTTAGGAAAGGAATTAGGATGAGTGGTATGAGAAAAAATATGGAAAGGGAATGGTAACAAAGGTATGACACTTCTGGGAGAAGTAAAACTCGACAACAAGGTTACGGGAAAATATTCTTAGAAGATGAGGAGAAACCGAGGATTGATTCTACGGTAGAATTCGGGGACGAATTCTTAGAAGTTGGGGAGAATGTAATAACCCTACCAAGAGCTAAGTATGACCAAAAAGTCAAACATCGAGTAAACGTGGGAGGAACGATTGTAAACTTCTTTGGGAATAATAGGCATAATTTTGGCCGAGACAAAAACCAGAACGGTCGTGCATTTTGAAGACGGTTCATAATCACCTCTGATATATCATGGTTTTTACTAGTTTTATGCCATGATATAGTTGTGTTTTTAGTGTCTTTTGTGTTCTTTTAGAGTCTTTTACAGGTATAATCAGGTTTGGAGCTGAATTGGAGATAATGGAGCATTTTGGAGATTTTTGGAGTGTTTGGCCGAGAGATAGAGTTCACTGTCCGAAACAGAGAAAGGTGTCGATCGTTGCATGATGTGTGTCGATCGATGCAAGGCGATTTTGTTTCTCGAAAGAACTCGAAATTGCCGTCAGAATGGCGTGTCGATCGTCACTGAGGGGGTGTCGATCGGTGCATGTATCAGGCAGACAATATTCATCCAGAAAATCCGAGATTATGCTCTCTTCTTCACCTAGCAACTCAATCTCATCCCTTATGTTCACAGCATTGATGTGCAGCTTCCGTTCAGCTCTCTTAGCTTCATTCTGCCTCTCTATTGCTACATCTCTTCGTTCAATTTTGATATCCAGCTCCTCCATATGCGTGCTCAAAGATTCAAACTTCTCATTCAAGTCTTCATACAAAGCATCCATCTTTGAGTTGAAGGACCTATCAATCTGTTGTTGTCTCTCAAGGTACTGCTCCATCATGATTTCCATTCTGCTCTCATGAGCTGTAGGTGCAGGCGGTACTTGGTAAGAAGAAACACTACAACTCCTTGTAAAGGGTTTCTGAAAAGCAGATCCGTGACTATAGAATCCAGTTCCTTCAACGCAATGGTTAGCTTCTTGTGCATACTTTCCAAGTAGAAGACTATGCAGAGAGTCAACTTGGTTCTTCAACCCAGCTATCTGTGAACTGTAAATCCCTGAGCTGAAAATATCATTCCGACACATCGTCCTGATGATCTCTTAGTGTTCTTGGTGATTCAGCGAAGTGTGTCGATCGATGCAAGAAGGGCGTCGATCGATGCAATGCGAAATAAGAGAAAACAGAAAAATAAATCAGCAAAAATAAAAAAATTAAAACAAAAACGAAAAGAAAAAGAAAAATCCTAGTAAAACCCTAGGCTCGAAGCTATCGAAGACTCAAAGAGTCCCCGGCAACGGCGCCAAAAACTTGATAGGTCAAGAATTAATCCCTATTCTAAACTGCAAGTGAACAGCAATGTCAAAGTAGTATATAGGGTTATCAAATCCACAGGGACACTTGGTCTCAATAGATCAGAACAGTAGAGACTAATACTAGAAATAAGCAATGTGATTGAATTAAAAGCAATGCAAGAAAGTAAACAGATAGCAAAGATTGTTGGTTGTGAAAGCAAGTTATTAAGAGCGCTAGGTCTAGGGCGTTCTCAGGAAATCAGACAAGCAGACAGTTCATTCAGTAAGGATCTAATTAAGCACAGTTCTAGAACTCAAAACACAGATATAGAACTAACCAAATTCCTTTGCGATAATTCTCTAAGTCTAAGTGCAGCAAACCAAACTTTCGTTTGCGAGAACTAACAGATTAAACCAGCATTAATTCCAAGTTTGATATGTTCACAATTATCCTAAACCAAACTTCCGTTTGCGCAAAGTTTATTTGCCCAACTAAATTAGTTCAGATTCCTAAACCCCACTTCCGTGACGTATTTAGCAACCTAAGATCTAGATTCTAATTGATCAGGTTAGAACTAGCTTTAAGCACAATTAAATTGAAGAACAAATATAGTTATGAATCCTTAACTGAATTTGAACAAGTCTAGCAAGTCATGAAATCCTATGTGAGAAACCCTAAACCTAACAAGGAATCTACTCAGACATGATTGATGAAAACATAATCATAGAAATAATAGATTGCAGAAAAGATAAAAGATTAAAGGGGTTCGAAATCTTCTCCAAATACAGATGATGTAACAGGTTCAGATTAGCCCCAAAATCTCTAAAAATCCTCTGCTCTTAATTATGAAAGCCTATCTAATAAAAACAACTAAAACTTGATTATATAGGTATAATCTCGGCCATGGGCTTCTTTGTAAATATCAGGAACTTCTGGATCAAAGTGCAATATCTTGATTCTTCTAAACCGCCGAGTTTTGGCCCATCTCGCTGGTGCATCGATCGATGCTAGAGTGCAACGATCGACACCTTTCTCTGTTTCGGACAGTGAACTCTATCTCTCGGCCAAACACTCCAAAAATCTCCAAAATGCTTCATTATCTCCAATTCAGCTCCAAACCTGATTATACCTGTAAAAGACTCTAAAAGAACACAAAAGACACTAAAAACACAACTATATCATGACATAAAACCGGTAAAAACCATGATATATCATGGCGTTTACTTAGGACAGTTGCTAAGTGTGGGGGAAGTATATGTTGGTCTTGATTTCTGTGGATTGATTCTTTCATGTGGATTACTAAGGGGAATCTGAATGTTGCTGCTTCTACGACAAAATGAGTTTCTGAAGAGTTTTCAAACCTCTTAACTGCATTTTAGTTCTCTGTTTTGCTTGAGGGCAATCAAAGGCTAAGTGTGGGGGAGTTGATATATCATGGTTTTTACCCATTTTATACCATGATATAGATGTGTTTTTAGTGTCTTTTGTGTTCGTCTAGAGTCTTTTACAGGTTTAATCAGGTTTGGAGCTAATTGGAGATATTTGGAGCATTTTGGGACTTTTGGGACGTTTTGGCCGAGAGCTTAACTCACTGTCCGATTTATTGATCAAGCATCGACCGACACACCTTGTGCATCGGTCGACACACTAGCGAGATGGGCCGTATGCATCGGTTTAACAAGTTATGAAGATTTGCAAAGAGGCCCAGAATAGTTCCAGTATTTACACAGAAGCCCCAGCCGAGATTAGGCCTATATATAGAGGATTTTGGTGTTTAATTTACTTACGCTTTCATACTTAGAGCTAAGAGATTTTTAGAGCTTTTGGGGCTGATCTATTTCCTGTATTCACTTATTTTGGAGAAGTGATAGGTTTGTAGTTTTATCCCTATTCTACTGCAAGTGCACAGTTAATGCAATCGTAGTATATAAGGTATCGAATCCCACAAGGACTCTCAGTCACACAATAGATTAATAGCAGTTCAGATTAAATTAAGCGAAGCAGATGTGAAAACAGTAAGCGAAATAAAAGGCGAATCAAGTGAGTTTGTAAGCAAGAGGGCAAAGCGTTAGGTTTCAGGAGTTCTCAGGAAATCAGGAACGCAAGCAATCAATCTATCTAGATCCAATCAATAACTATTCTAGAACTCAAACACTGATATAGAATTAACCAAATTCCTTTGCGATAATTCTCTAAGTCTAAGTGCAGCAAACCAAACTTCCGTTTGCGAGAACTAACAGATTAAACTAGCATTAATTCCAAGTTTGATATGTTCACAATTAACCTGAACCAAACTTTCGTTTGCGAACAGTTTAATTGCTTATCTAAATTCTTTCTAGTTAAATTAACCAACTTCCGCTGAATTAATCAACCTAACATCATAACTCTGATTAGCTACTTCAGATTTAGCATTAAGAACAACTTAGATAAAGAACTAGCAGATATGAATCTCTACGGATTAATTAAACTATAATTCTCTGAAATCCCTAATGAGAATCCTTCAACCTAACAGGTGATCTACTCAGACATGTTCATCGAAACAGAAAACATCTTAAGTAGAAAACCAAATATCATAAAATCAAATAAGAACTGGGGTTCAAAATCAAGTCTCTTGCAAGATCAGGATCAGCCCCTCAACTCTCTCTGAGCAAAACTTAACGTAAGAAAAGCTTAGCCTAACAAGTGGCTGTAAAACCTAATTATAATCCTAAAACACGTTTTGGGGCTTCTTTGTAAATATTGGGAACTTCTGGGCAGGACTGCAGTTTCATCATTCTTTATTAGACCGTCTTTTGGCCCATTTCGCTGGTGCATCGATCGATGCTAGGAATGCAACGATCGACACCTTTCTCTGTTTCGGACAGTGAACTCTATCTCTCGGCCAAATACTCCAATTAGCTCCAGAAAGTGTCTAAATCACCAAATATGCTCCAAATGTGTTTGTACCTAATAAACACCTGAAAAGACTCTAAAACATAGTAAAAGACTCGATAAATAACACATATACCATGGTTAAAAGCCATAAAATCCATGGTATATCAACTCCCCCACACTTAGCTCTTGCTTGTCCTCAAGCAAGACAAAGAACCAAATGTAGTCAAGAGGTTTGAAAACTCTTCAGAAACTCATTTCATCCTAGAAGCTACAATACTCAGATTCCCCTTAGTAAACCACTGAAAGAATCAATCACAGGATATCAAGACCACAATGTACTTCCCCCACACTTAGCAACTGTCCTAGGTAAACTCCACAATCACATTCAAGCATTCAAATTCTCCCTACTGACTTCTGCAAGTATTTAAGTGCGGTCTCACCTAAGGAGTATCGATCTAAAGGCACATGGATTCTTAACTTATCAGCTCTAGACCACCATACTATCTTTCTCTAGTCCCTTTCTTCTCTTTCCCTTCTTTAACAACTGATTTTTCCCCACTGGGTATCATTTTTTTTTTTTTTTATCAGTGTTCTTCCCGTTATGGGGTATACTTTGGACACATTCCATGGATCACATGAGAGATAATAGTGTTTGCTACTATTCTCATGACCACTTCGGAGTTACTAACTCATCCTCAGTTTATTATTATTATTTTTTTTTTACTTTATAGAAGGGGAGAAGGGGACTAAATAGGACAGGTTTACAGGCTGTGTCAGAACTAACAGGGAATCCGACATAAAGCATACCAAGCCCTTAGGTGAGAAATCTAAGTCAGTATTAAGGTTGAAGTCAGTAAAGAATCCTCTGATACCTGAAGTGATGTGGGTGTTCCCAGTAGGTTGATCTGTGATGGAGTTTTCTAATAGTCATAGATAGATCCTGCAACTTCATCCCAATGGTTACTTAAGTTCCTGCAAGTCTTGTAAATCTTCTCAGAAAATCATAGTTTCTTACTTAAACAATTTTGACTCAATAAAACAAAAATTTTGAAAAACGGACTGACTCTTAAGAAAACAGAAAACAAAAGTCAGTAGCACCTCCCCCACGCTTAAGACACACTGTCCCCAGTAGTGTCCAGCGAAGGATTGGTAAAAAGAAAAATAAAGATTGTTAATGGATATTTCAGTTCTGTCGGGTTTTACCTCTGTCGCACAAGCATCGATCGTTGCACTAAGTGCACCGACCGTTACTTGGCGATTTTTCGTTGAGTGTCGATCGTTGCTCAAAGCAGCAACGATCGTTGCAATGCGCATATCGGATCAGACAGCTAGTTAGCAGGTTAGTCCGTCGGTTTATGTCAATTTTCAAAAACCTGCAAGCTGAGAACACTAGAAACACAGTAAAATCGAAGCAAAAGAAGTACCGAACCAAGTACAAATCATCCAAACATAGCAAATCCTAAATAAATGAAAAACAAAAGTGCAAGAAAAGATAAAAAGTCAGAATACAGAACCAAAAATATGGAGACTACTCTCACTCGCTCACGTCATCTATCCCACCATACAGTGCATCGTCATCGGCTGCCTCAGCTGCGGGATCAGTATCAGTCGTGGGAGGAGGAGTCGGGGATCGTCGTCTGCGTCGAGAAGAGGGTACTAGCTGCAGAACCTGTGGTGGCCTCCTGCAGCTGCAAGTACGCATGAAGTTCCAAAATACTCGAAACATACCATCTGATCTCTCTCTCCACTCTGCCTCAGAGTATGCACCGTAAGGCATCGCAGGCTCAGGAAAGGGACCCACATCGTCGGCTGGGGCAGGTGTCGGCGCAGGAGTAGGGGCAGCTGAAGTCGAAGCTCGTGAGGAAGGCTCTCCTAGCGGATGAGCCATGGTAGGCACTGCACGTCGAGCGCTAGCGGGAGGGTGGAAACTCAAAGCATCAATGGTATCGATCCGAGTATACCTGGCAATAGGAAGATCGATGCCATACTGTGTATCCTCAGGGTCATAGTACACCCACACTCGCCCCTCCTTCAGCCACGTAGCACTCTGCAGGTGACTGAGATCCAAGAACTCGCGCTCAGTAACGCACTCTGTATCCCTCATAGGGATCCCGCAGTGTCTGAAAATAGGAGTGAGAAGACTCCCTACTGTCTCCTTGCGCGCGCCTTCATAAGGCTTCTTCTGCAGCTCGCAAAGATGATGAGCAAATACGGCTCCCAGGTTAACTTTCCTAGCCGAGTTCCGCACATCCGAACTCCTGAACTGCTCTGTCAGTCCTCTAAATAGGAACTCCAACTCGTTCTTGCGCATCTTGTTGGCCTCATGCTTGCACAATAGAGTGCGGCCCAAGATACGCAAGACATACCTGAGAACCGGATGCCTAACCTGAATAACAGGCGTAGTCCGTGAGTGATACCGTCCACCACCAATGTACTGCCAGAAATCACGAGCCTCTGGTGCTTCCCATGGAAGGGTCATGTCGGTGTGTGGCTGCTCAATGCTGAACCCATAAATCCTACAGATATCGAGAAGGGGTACTCGATACCTGGCGCCGAGACACATGAAGGTGAAAGTGCCTCCTCTAGCATCCATACTGTCCGGGTTCGGGTATACAACCCTGCACGTGGCAAGCAACTGCCTCACAAGCTCTGGGTACAAATCGTAAGGCTGCATTGGCATTGTCCCTAGACCAATGCCTCTGCACAGCTCCATAACCTGCGTGTCTATGCCGAGACTCTTGCAGGTTGAGTAATCAGCGAACTTGGTTGGCGCTATCTCCATACCACACCAACCATTATACAACAAAGTGTCGTATTCGTCCCAGTACTCGTGTAGCGGCCTCTCTGTGAAATCATCCGTACCGAGCATCCTCTTAATAGAACCACTCCAGATGCGATCAGACTGAATCGGAAGTTTCTCTGGCCTTGGCCATGGTTGTCCTATGGTCGCATGAACCAAATGATACGGCTGTGGAGGATCTGAATCCCTATGCAACCATTCCGGTGGCGGAATGTATTGTCGTGAGGCGCTTGCGGCCTGTGCTCGTTTCTTGCGGGGTTGATTCTGGGTTGCCATCTGCAAAACAGAAAATTTGAACAAATTAGTCTCGGCAACTCTCTGTCGAATCGTCGTGCAACGACCGTTGCACTAAGGTAGCGATCGTTGCAGGGCGATTCCGTGTAATCGAACATTTCCCCAGAATCGTCGAGTAACGACCGTTGCTCAAAGGCAACGATCGTTGCAGGGCGATTCTGGCCGCAATCAACATTCAACAAAATTCGTTCCAAGTCATGCAATCAATCACACAATCGCCAACAATATATCATCTAGCAACCTAAATCATATCCATTTCAACGTGCATTCGTCAATTTCGGCCAAAATTCCCATTTCTTAAAACCCTAAAAATTGAATCCGAAAATCCGAAAATCGAAGTGCATTACCTTGATTTCGTGAGAGATAGGTTGGGGAAATGGATTGGGATAGTAAAAACAAGCAAATAGCACTTGAAAACAAGAAATTTGACGAAGAAATGATGATTTTTGGGTAGAGGTTCTCGGTGTGTCGACCAAAGGAAATGGAGAAGAAAGAGAGAAAATAGGGTTTAAGGTAACTTACCTGGTCGTGCGTGCAACGATCGTTGCTTTTGGTGCAACGATCGATGCTTGTTGTAAAAGATTGATTCCGGTTTAGCTCAACGTACCTTAATTTTCGATTTAAACCGAATGCAACGACCGTCACTCCTCTCCAGACTTGGTTCTGTATCTAAGAACTTACTAAAACAACTAAAAACGTTAAATCCTAAGAAAAACACCAAAAAAAAAAAAAAAAAATGAGAAAGAAAAATAATTAAACCTAATAGTGGGTTGCCTCCCACTCAGCGCTTGTTTTAAGTCATTAGCTTGACTTTTGGAAAGGAGGTCAAACTTATGGCGGTTTCAACAGAGACTTTGAGTGTCTCTGTGAATGCCTTATCATCCATGGTGGCGTGTAAGCAGTAGCAGCATGATGTCGTCCTAGGAATGTGGGGAGGAATGTAGGGTGGGATTGACACTTGGGTGTTTTAACGCTCTTTCCTGCATTCAAAACAGTGGATTCAGGAGGTTTAGACTTAGAGGATGTATGTTTTACCTTTGGTAGAGATTTGATGTTCGGAGCCTTCTGTTTATGAGTAGTTTTAGGCTTTGAAGATGTTAGAATAGGCTCTTGTGGAACCATCATCTTCTTGTCAACCACCAATGTACACTGAATCTCATTTGTAGATTTAACGGGAGCTTTCGGGAATGGTATCGGAGGTTTGTAGGCTTTTTCCTTAGCAGGTTCTCGAGATATGGGTGAAACTGGTTCCTTTCGGGGTGCAACGATCGGTGCGCGTGATGCAACGATCGATGCTGTCGTCTCAACTCGGGTTTCAACTACCGTCTCGGGTTTATCTGCTTCTCGGTCCATTCCAGCTATCTCAGATTCAAATTTCTCTTCTTGGCTTGGTCCCTCTTCAATCTGGACTATCCAAGTCAAAAGATCCATGTCAATCTCTGTTGAGTCAGGTGCATCGAAGCTTTCGAGCTCAGGTAATCCAACATCAAATCTCCCTCTGTCTTCCACAAATTCCACAGCCTTAACTGCTAGACATGATCCATAATCCATCTGTGTGTTATCCTGAGTGAGAATGTTGCTGTCATGAGCTTCTTGAGAATCCTTTGTTGGGGTAGAACTTGGAACTTGATCCATCTGTGTGTCCAGCTGCTTCATGCGAGTGCTCAAGGATTCAAATTTCTCATTCAAATTAGTGTACAGGTTCTCTAGCTTCGAGCTGAAAGAAGCTGTGTTCTGCTGTTGTCTTTCAATTGATTGCTCCAACATCATCTCTAGTTTGCTCCTTTGTGTAGGAGATGCCAGATGGGAAGTATAATTATGGTCTCTCGATCCTTGAGTGTGCCTAGAACCCTGTCTCTGCTGATGTTCCAATGCATGTCCATAAGAATCGGCTCCAGCCATGTAGCGTATCTCTGCAAACTTATCAGTTTCTGCCTCTGCTCGGAACTGTCTCTCCCTAAGTAAGATGTCGTGGATGTCATCTATCTTACTCTGCATTTCAGTTACTTGCCCAACCAATACATGGTAATCTGGTAAGATGGGGTTTCCTTTCCCATCTATTTTCTGACCTTTTGCGTTGCATATGTGACCCTCTTGGTCTCGTAAAACGCCGTTTTCACCGCGAATCAAAATAACAGGTTCCATGGCGCGGAACCTATTGAACGTCTCAGATCTCAGCATCGCTGTTCTCGCCTTGTGTTGATCGTTGCAATGTGAGCAACGATCGATGCAGTGCGAATCCCTGCGAATCCAAAATTCAAAAACGTGAGTAAACAAGAAAATTAAAAAGAATGCTCAGTCTAGATCCTAGTACTAAATCTATAGGTGAACTTAAAGAGTCCCCGGCAACGGCGCCAAAAACTTGATAGGTTTGTAGTTTTATCCCTATTCTACTGCAAGTGCACAGTTAATGCAATCGTAGTATATAAGGTATCGAATCCCACAAGGACTCTCAGTCACACAATAGATTACTAGCAGTTCAGATTAAATTAAGCGAAGCAGATGTGAAAACAGTAAGCAAAATAAAAGGCGAATCAAGTGAGTTTGTAAGCAAGAGGGCAAAGCGTTAGGTTTCAGGAGTTCTCAGGAAATCAGGAACGCAAGCAATCAATCTATCTAGATCCAATCAATAACTATTCTAGAACTCAAACACTGATATAGAATTAACCAAATTCCTTTGCGATAATTCTCTAAGTCTAAGTGCAGCAAACCAAACTTCCGTTTGCGAGAACTAACAGATTAAACTAGCATTAATTCCAAGTTTGATATGTTCACAATTAACCTGAACCAAACTTTCGTTTGCGAACAGTTTAATTGCTTATCTAAATTCTTTCTAGTTAAATTAACCAACTTCCGCTGAATTAATCAACCTAACATCATAACTTTGATTAGCTACTTCAGATTTAGCATTAAGAACAACTTAGATAAAGAACTAGCAGATATGAATCTCTACGGATTAATTAAACTATAATTCTCTGAAATCCCTAATGAGAATCCTTCAACCTAACAGGTGATCTACTCAGACATGTTCATCGAAACAGAAAACATCTTAAGTAGAAAACCAAATATCATAAAATCAAATAAGAATTGGGGTTCAAAATCAAGTCTCTTGCGAGATCAGGATCAGCCCCTCAACTCTCTCTGAGCAAAACTTAACGTAAGAAAAGCTTAGCCTAACAAGTGGCTGTAAAACCTAATTATAATCCTAAAACACGTTTTGGGGCTTCTTTGTAAATATTGGGAACTTCTGGGCAGGACTGCAGTTTCATCATTCTTTATTAGACCGTCTTTTGGCCCATTTCGCTGGTGCATCGATCGATGCTAGGAATGCAACGATCGACACCTTTCTCTGTTTCGGACAGTGAACTCTATCTCTCGGCCAAATACTCCAATTAGCTCCAGAAAGTGTCTAAATCACCAAATATGCTCCAAATGTGTTTGTACCTAATAAACACCTGAAAAGACTCTAAAACATAGTAAAAGACTCGATAAATAACACATATACCATGGTTAAAAGCCATAAAATCCATGGTATATCAGATTTCGAACCCCTTTGATATTTTATTCTCTTATATGCAATCTATTATTTCTATGATTATGTTTTCATCAACCATGTCTGAGTAGATCCATAGTTAAGTTTAGGGTTTCTCATTAGGGTTTGATGACTTGCTAGACTTGTTTAATTCAGTTAAGGATTCATATGATTAGAATGTTCTTCAAACTAAATTGTGCTTAATGCTAGTTCTAACCTGATCAATTAGAATCTAGATCTTAGGTTGCTAAATTCGACACGAGAGTGTATTTTAGAATCTGAACTATTTAGGTTGAGCAATTAAATTATTCGCAAAGAGATTTGGTTTAGTTTAATTGTGAACATATCGAACTTGAACTCAATGCTAGTTTAATGTGTTAGTAATCACAAAGAGATTTGGGTTACTGCACTTAGACTTAGAGAGTTTTCGCAAAGAGATTTGGTTAATTCTATTTCCGTGATTTGAGTTCTAGAACTGAGTTTAATTTGATCCTGACTGATTAACTTGTCTGCTTGTCTGATTTCCTGAGAACACCCTAGGCTTGACGCTTTTAGTTTATTGCTTTCACAACCAACTTGCTACTGTTTACTTTCTTGCTTCGCAATTTATTTACTTCACCATCTGCTTATTTCTAGTATTAATCTCTACGTTTCTGATTCTATTGAGACCAAGTGTCCCTGTGGATTCGATCCCTATATACTACTTTGACGATACTGTGCACTTGCAGTTTAGAATAGGGTAAAACTTAGAACCTATCAGGTGTCCTTCTTGATGTTAGGTTCAGCAGTCTTAAGCAGCCCATGCAATTCAGTCAACGTCTTCGTCAAGTTGTTCATGTTATAGTTAATAACAAATTGATCATAGCTTGACGGCAGTGACTGCAGAATGATGTCAGTAGCCAACTCTTGGCTAATGGGACAATCCAGTTTCCCCAGGTTATCAATATAACCCATCATCTTAATGACATGAGGACTAACTGGTTCGCCCTTTGGTAGCTTGCATTCAATCAGAGATCTTACCGTCTGGTATCTCTGAGTTCGTGCCTGCTCCTGAAACATACTTTTCAGGCCAGTGATCATCTCTATTGGCGACTCCACGTACTCATATTGCTTCTGCAATTCCGAGTTCATGGTAGCCAACATGAGACAACTCACATCCACCATATCATTAGAATGATTATCCCAAGCATCCTTATCTGACTGCCAGGCATTGGCTCGGTACTTCTTGGGGAGAACTTTCTCAAGGACATAGTCCTTTTTCTCCTGTTTGAGAACAATTCTCAAGTTCTGATACCATTCAAGAAAGTTGGATCCATTTAACTTGTCCTTCTCAAGGACGGATCGCAGGGAGAAATTGTTACGATGGTTTGGTTCAGTTTTATTATGTTTTAATTCTTCTTATTAAAATGGTTCATTTTGGTTTGGTTCTGTGATTTCAGATTCAATAACCTAAACCATCGGACCTTGTGTCGACCGACACTACTTTAGTGTCGATCGATGCAGGTTAACCAAAACCAATTTGCGATAACCGATCAATCCAATTGATCCGGTTTTATGATAACCAGTCAGTGTCGATCGACACTACATTAGTGTCAGTCGATGCTAACCTAATCAAACCAATCACAATAAACCGTTCTTAGCGTTTAACCATTATTAACCAAGCTCGATAACCGGTCCAGTCCAATTGAACCGATTTATCAATTTCGCGAGGTTTGTGTCGACCGACACAACTCTTGTGTCGATCGACATTAGGCGAAACCTAAGTTTTATTCGGGTTATCCTTCTGTGTCGACCGACACCGGATTGGTGTCGATCGACACAGGGTGATAAACCCTAAACGTTTTCAAGCAAAAACCTAAAACTAGATTTACTTTCATGAAAACGAATTTTGGCATGTTTGTATCACCTATACAGAGATCCAGATTCAACTAATCTAATCAACATGCTATTGATTCAAAGGAACCCTAAGGCTCTGATACCACTTAATGAATTTCTAGCAGATCCTAATCCAATTAGGCAATCCTAGTATGAATTCCAAGCCTAGGATCTAGGTTCATGTATATCGAATCAATGGGATCTCTAGATTACCTGGTGATTAGCAGCGGAAGGTTTTACAGATAATCGAGATCACGAAGCACCTCAAACGCTGTGCCTCTACTGGTATCCACACACACACAAACTGAACAGGAGGGATGCTAGTGCCTTTAGAGATCAGATCTCTCGAGAGGTTTCTCTTACCTTTCTGGTGACTGTGAATTAGGTTAGATTAATGTTTAGGTCGACCATATATCTTATATATGTCGACTTAAACCACAACCGAATTAACCAACGATTAAACCGATTTTAATCTGGCAATTCGCGAGTTGTGTCGACCGACACACTTGATGTGTCGATCGACACTGCCCCATAAAATTGGTATTGAATGCATATCAAATATGCATTCACTAGATCATTACATTAATGATCAACCTCGTCTTTAACGTCCAGTTTGCTTAGGTGTGTGACCCTGTAGGATCATATAACACTAGCAATGAGTTCTAAACTCATTGATCATAAGTGGCATCTAGCAAAGCATTATGACTGCCTAGTGTCATATGATTGTCTCATCTCGACAATACGACTTTCACTTAAGAGCAAGTACAATAGATTTCAGGACATTCCCAACAGATAAAAGTCTATATATATGAGATATATGCACGACTTTTAGAGCGACCAAACACAATTCACAGCCACCTCTGAGAAACTAAGAAATCTCTAAGAGATCCGATCTCTACGTAACTAGCATCCCGTCCGTTCTGGTTTGTGTGCGTGTGGATACCAGTAGAGGCGCAGAAATTGAGGCGCTATTCAATCTCGAATCCCTGTTTACCTTCCACTGCATAATCATCCAGGTACATTCGAGATTCTGTGTAGATTCAATTATAAACATTAACCCTAGATCCTAGGCTATGGAATTTATACTTAGGGTTTCTTAATGAGATTAAAACCGCCGTAAATTCCTTCAGTGAGAAAGGCGTCTGAAGGGACGTTGACCTTCATGGCTAAGGGTGAGGTACATGATTATTGTCCCTGAGCTATGTGACATCTACTCGTTCAACCGGAACAGGGAGCGCGTAAACTTTCCTGAGCAGTGGCGCGATGTGCAAGTGTTTTGGGAACATTTTTGTAATGGAGTGTATGACTCTCAGACCACTTGACAGACTGCAATGCGACATCCGGTCTTGCGGTACCTTTTCCGCCTGTTCGCCAACACGATCCTGTGCAAGATGGAGCCAGGAATGATGAGGATAGATGAGCTTCTGCTGCTGTATTTTGGGATTGGCGGCATTATTGACGAGAGTGTGTGTCAGGATGCTCGTTTAGTGGCTGATGTGAACATTGGAGTTGTCTTTGACCATTATCTAGAGGATCTCAAGACAAGGGAATTCAGTGGAAAAGCGACGAAGACAGAGTTTGTTGGGACTCTACTAACTCCTGTTTTTGACCACTTTCAGATTGACAGGAGTCAGATGTCTATATGCACCAAGAAGTCCACAATGGACTTTACACACCTGAAGAGCTTGCAGTGGATCAAGGGAGATGTCAGTGGGAAACAGTTCTTGTGGCGCTTCACTGATACATCTGGCTTTGAGCGCATCACATATGAGCCTCTTTCACTCTCGTTACAGCCTAATGTAGAGCTTTGTCGGGCTGTTCCGCGTCGCTCTACCATACTTAGAGGCGATACTTCTGGAGCTGCTGCTTCCGCTGCTGAGCATGACTCTATTCCTGTCGACGATCCTGATGAGACCTATGGGTTTCCCGAGCTTCCAGGACCAACAGAAGATAAGCCACTAGGGCAGTTTCAGAAGTGGACAGCAGGTGTACTCAAGGGGATCTGGAAGACTGTTCACCGCATGTCCTACCAACGCTCACAGCGCGTTAAACACCCACAGCCACGACATCGCGCACCTGCGCTAGCACCTGCACATGTGATCTCAGAGGATGAGGAGATAGAGGAGGCTGCTGACTCCGAGGAGATGGATTCTGAGGACTCTCAGGAGTTCTAGCTTCTTTGCTGCTACTGGTTATGTTTTTCTTTTTCTCTTCTTTTGTGTCTTGAGTCATTTTTCTGTTTCTTTTTGAGACAGTTTGTCAGTTCAATCTGTCTGGAACCTTGATGATTTGAGTTTATTGCATGCTACTGTTGCTTCTGACATGATTTTTAGTGATCTAACGTAGTAACATGTGAGATTTTGAGTGCCAACTGTCTAACCCGACCACGACACTTAAAATTGTCATGCCCACGATCACACGAGCTCAATGTCAACCGACATTAACCTTAGTGTCGGTCGACAATAATGGTGTTCAGGTTCAGATTTTTGACTCAATCTTTCTATGGTTCCCGATCGATTTCTCCCAAACCCAAGCTGCGATTGCACTGGGGACAGTGCAGTCTAAATGTGGGGGAGGTGGTTACTGACATTGTGTTTTGTTTTCTTAGAGTCAGTCCCTTGTTTTTCCTTGTTTTCAAAATTGTTTTATTGAGTCAAAATGTGTATGAAACTATGATTTTTCGAGAAAAATTTTCGAGTATACAGGAACAAAGTGACCATTGGACAGAGTTGCAGTAGCTCTATGACTATTAGAAAACCCCACACGGATCAACCTACGAAGGGCACCCATATCTCCTCAGGTATTCAGAGGATCCATCACTAACTTCTTCTCTAATCCTGACTGAATTTTTTCACTTAGGGGCTTGGTATCTCTGGATCGGATTCCTCTGATGTGTTTTACACAGCCTATGATCCTGTCTAAGTATGGTTTCTGATTTTCCCCTCCCTTGAAAGTTAAAAAAAAAGAGAGATTAAAATTGCGGATAATCTAGTAGCTTCGAAGTGATCACGGGAGTGGTAGAGACCCCTATTACCTCCTGTGCATCCATGGAAACATGTCCAAAGTTACACCCCAAATAAAAAGGGAAGAGCACTGATAGAAAAAATAAAATGATACTCTGTGGAGAAAAATCAGTGCTAAGGGAGAAGGGAAAAGAAAGGAACCAGAAACCGGCAGTTTGGTGGTCAGATACTGACTGAGTTGAGTCCATGTGTCCTCTGATCGATACTACCTATGTGAGACCGCACCTAATTGTATACAGAGGTTAGTGTGGTGAACTTGAATGTCCTGTCTAGATTGTGAAGTTTACTTGGGATAGTTGCTAAGTGTGGGGGAAGTACATTGTGGTCTTGATCTCTGTAGGAATGTTTTCAGTGGTTTAGTAAGTGATTGTGAGTGCGAAAGTTCCTAGGACGAAATGAGTTTCTGTGTTTTCAAACCTCTTTCTTATGCTTTAGTTCTTTACTTGCTTGAGGGCAAGCAAGAGCTAAGTGTGGGGGAGTTGATATATCACGGTTTTTCTAGGTTTTCAACCATGATATAGTTGTATATATTGAGTCTTTAACCTGGTTTTCGAGTCTATTGAGTCTTCTACATGTAGGCTTGCGTTTGGAGCAAAGAGTGGGATTATAGGACGTTTCTGGTGACTTGTGCAAGGATCTGAAGTGAGAGTCTCGACCACGACTGGATGTCGACCGACACTCACCTTGGTGTCGGTCGACAGTGATGGTGACAAAGTCTTATGCGCCGGTTGGAGACATATTTTGAAGAATTGCAAAGTTACCCTTAGAAGTTTCCATAATTCTAATCTAGCCCCAAAACGTGTTTAGCAGTTTAATTAGGTTTTTGAGACTCAATATCATTATCTTGTTCTTGACTTTTGTTCTTGCTTTTGCTCTGGAGATTGAGAGATATTGCTTGGGGCTGTTCTTGCTACTTGTAAACTTTGAGAGAAGGATTTCGAACCCCTGTTTTTATCTATTCAGTCTTTTCTATTCATTCATGTGTTATTCATTTGATATCATGTCTGAGTAGTAACTTTAGTTAGATTTAGGGATTATCTATAGGATTTCATGCTTTGTTAGATCACCGATTGATTAGGATTCTAAATATATCTGTTCATCACCTAAGTTGAGTTTAATACTGAATTTTGGACTGATCACCTAGGGTTTAGATCTGAGATTGTTAATTTGGCACAAGAGTGTGAGTTATAATCTGAAAGAACTTAGTGTGAGCAATTTGATTAGATGCAAAGAGATTTGGTCTAGGAAAATTGTGAACTTATGAATTTGCTAAAAATGCTTGTCTAGAACTCTAAGATTGCAAAGAGATTTGAATCATTAGGTTGCTAGACATAGATAACAGTTGCAGCGGGAGTTGAATTGTTTTACATTGTGATTCTAGTTCTTGAACCTGTGCTTAGCCTGAATCCTAATAGCTAAGTGTTTGGCATTGTATGATTTCCTGAGAATACCCTGAGTCTAACGCCTTTCTCCCATCGAAAACAACCTCTACATTTCAGCTTTGTTTACTATTTTCTCATCTGATTGATTTAGCTAAGTTTGAAAGCATATAATCTATCGCGTGAATCTTGAGTCCTTGTGGATACGATACCCTGAATACTACATTCGCATAACTGTGCACTTGCAGTAGAATAGGGAATAAACTTTGACCTATCATTGTCCACATAATTCCAACCAGTTTCGGCATCCATGGTTCTCCTTGGAAGATATATCTCCATGGCAGATGGCTCCAAGACACTTTGAATCTCCTGCAAATGTAAGAAGACACAATTTCATAACAATCTCAAATATACATGAATTTAAGAAAACATAATTTAGTAAGTATGATATGTACTAACTGTTGGGAATGTCCTGAAATCTATTGTACTTGCTCTAAGTGATAGTTGTATTGTCGAGATGAGACAATCATATAATACTAGGTAGTCATAATGCTTTGCTAGAAGCCACTTATGATCAATGAGTTTAGAACTCATTGCTAGTGTTATATGATCCTACAGGGTCACACACCTAAGCAAACTGGGCGTTAAAGACGAGGTTGATCATTAATGTAATGATCCAGTGAATGCATATTTGATATGCATTCGATATCAATGTTCTGGGACTGCATCGATCGATGCATATAGTGCAACGATCGATGCACTCGCGGATTAATCAGATTAATTCGGTTAATCGTTGGTTAAATTCCGTCATGGTTTAAGTCGACATATATAAGATATATGGTCGACCTAAAATGATCCCCAACATAATTCACAGCCACCAGAACTTGAATAGAAACCTCTGAAGAGATTGGATCTCTATAGGCACTAGCATCCCTCCTGTTCAGTTTGTGTGCGTGTGGATACCAGTAGAAGCGCAGCATTTGAGGCGCTTCGTGATCTTGATTATCTGAAAATCTTCCGCTGCTAATCAACAGGTAATTCTGAGATCCCTAGATTCAATTACATGAACCCTAGATCCTAGGCTTGGAATTCAGACCAGGATTGCCTAATTGGATTAGGATCTGCTAGAAATTCCTTCAGTGGTATCAGAGCTTTAGGGTTCCATTGAATCTGTAGCATGTTGATTAGATTAGTTGAATCTGAATCTGTGTATGGTTGATACAAACTTGCTAAAATTCGTTTTCATGAAAACCTAGTTTAGGGTTCTGTTCGAAAACGTTTTAGGGCTTTTTCGCATGGTGTCGATCGATGCCAATCTGGAATCGATCGATGCAGGGCGAAAACCCGAATAAAATTTAGGGTTTTTCGCATGGTGTCGATCGATGCCGGATCACTGGGCGAAAACCCGAATAAAACTTAGTTTTCGCCTAGTGTGGATCGACACAAGTGTTGTGTCAGTCGACACAAACCTCGCGAGATTGATAAATCGGTTCAATTGGATTGGACCGGTTATCGAGCTTGGTTAATGATGGTTGAACACTGTGAATGGTTTAATTGCGATTGGTTTGATTAAATTGGTATCGACCGATGCTAATGTAGCATCGATCGACACTGACCGGTATACAAAACCGGATCAATTGGATTGATCGGTTATCGCGGATTGCTTTGGTTATTCTGCATCGATCGACACTATAGTAGTGTCGGTCGACATAAGATTCGATGATTTAGGTTATGGAACCTGAAATCACAGAACCAAAGCAAATTAAATCAATTAATTATAAGAATTAAAACATAATAAAACTGAACGTTTTAAATGGTTCCGTTCCTCAACCAAATATCAAGTGATACTTGATGTCTTTCCAATCTTGTCAACTGTCAAGACCCATTTAATTGTGCGATAGACTTGCAGTGCAAGATGTCCACAATTTCATGAGTAAGACAGGAGGTAATCGTGTTGATGGGCTTGCAATGCAAGGCATCAACAATTACATGACTGAAGAGATTGGTTTACGTGACTGGGCTATCAAAATCGTTTTGGGCCTAGAGACATCAGGTGGACTGGACATAAGATGACAATCCACAACCAAGAGTTATATTGGATATAACTAGCAAAGTTGTTGCTTACCTAGATAGCTAAAATTTGCCATCGTAACAATTTCTCCCTGCGATCCGTCCTTGAGAAGGACAAGTTAAATGGATCAAACTTTCTTGAATGGTATCGGAACTTGAGAATTGTCCTCAAACAGGAGAAAAAGGACTATGTCCTTGAGAAAGTTCTCCCTAGGAAGTACCGAGCCAATGCCTGGCAGTCAGAAAAGGATGCTTGGGATAAGCATTCTAATGATGCGGTGGATGTGAGTTGTCTCATGTTGGCTACCATGAACTCGGAATTGCAGAAGCAATATGAGTACGTGGAGTCGCCAATACAGATGATCACTGGCCTGAAAAGTATGTTTCAGGAGCAGGCACGAACTCAGAGATACCAGACGGTTAGGTCTCTGATTGAGTGCAAACTACCAAAGGGCGAACCAGTTAGTCCTCATGTCATTAAGATGATGGGTTATATTGATAACCTGGGGAAGCTGGATTGTCCCATTAGCCAAGAGTTGGCTACTGACATCATTCTACAGTCACTGCCGTCAAGCTATGATCAATTTGTTATGAACTATAACATGAACAACTTGACGAAGACGTTGACTAAATTGCATGGGATGCTTAAGACTGCTGAACCTAACATCAAGAAGGACACCCCAGATGTCCTTATGGTACAAAAGGGTAAGAAGTTTAAGAAACTTGGTAAGAACAAAGGTGATGGCAAGATGAGCTCGATTGTGAATCCAAGCGAGTCTAGCCATGCTCCTAAGGTTAAAACCAGTCCTTCTGAAGATGTTAAGTGCCGTTATTGTAATGGTTATGGGCATTTGAAAAGAAACTGTAATAAATTCTTGGAAGATTATGAGAAGCTGAAGAAGACGTATGAGACTTCTTCTTCAGGTATTTATGTTATAGAAGTAAATGTTACTTCTTATAGTTCTACTTATTGGGTATTTGATACCAGCTATGGCACTCATATTTTGTGAAAATGTGCAGGGCCTGAGCAGAAGTAGGACTATGGAGAAAGGACAAATGGATCTATGCGTGGGAAATGGAGCAAGAGTTGCTGCATTAGCCGTAGGAGTATTTCATTTGTTTTCTTTTATGGCATGTTTTGAACTTAAAACTGCTACTATGTACCTGCTATGAGCAGAAAGATTATTTCTATTCCTTGTTTGGATATGGAAGGATATCAGTTTTCAAATTAAGAATAAGTGTTATTCATTTGATTACAGTGATATATTTTATAGTAGCAATCCATTAGAGAATGGACTTTATGTTCTAAACCAGAATGTGCATAACTATAACATTAATACCAAGAGATTCAAGTGAAATGACACGAGTCAAACTTCTCTCTAGCATTGTCGTTTTGGGCTACATAAATGAGAAATATATTCAGAAGCTCCATAGTGATGGGCTTTTGGGCTCATCTGATTGAGAATCATAATGAGTAAAGTGGATCTTGTTTATTAAGTAAAACGACAAAGGCTCCTTTCAACAGAGGTAGTGTCGATCGACACAAACGGTGCGTCGGTCGATACAGGTTGCGAACGATCAAAATGAAAGGGCCAGAAGCTTATTGGGCTTTATACATACGGATGTATATGGACCGATGAGCACTAGTGCTAAGGGAAAATTTCAGTATTTCATTACCTTTACTGATATTTCAGTAGGTACGGTTATGTCTTATTAATGAGACATAAGTCGGAATCTTTGAAAAGTTCAAAGAGTTCCAGAATGAAGTACATAATTAATTTGACAAAAGTATTAAAGCTCTACGATGAGATCATAGAGGTGAATACTTAAGTCGAGAATCTAGTGATCATCTGAGAGATTGTGAAATTGTTTCACAACTCACTCCTCATGGATCAGACTTTATTAGATATGGTTCGATCAATGATGAGTCACTTAGATCTTCCATTGTCCTTCTAAGAATAAGCTCAAAAACGTCTACGTTTACATTAAATAGAGTTCCGTCAAAATCAGTTACAGAGATACCACATGAGATGTGGAATGGAAATGTTTCTGATTTATCCATCATGGAGATTTGGAATTGTGGGACTTATGTAAAACGTTTAATCTCTAATAAGCTCACACCCAAATATGATAAGTGCTGCTTCATTGGTTGTCCTAACAAAACCAAGGCATGTTACTTTTACAACCAGTTCGAGAACAAATTGTTTGTTGCTCGGAACCATGTTTTCTTGAGAAAGATTTTCTTTCCAAGAAGAACAGTGGGAGTAAAGTACGAACTCGAAGAAATTCGAAAAAATCACAGGAGACTGCTCAACCTGATGAGGAAGAGCAGCAGTTGGATCTACAAAGAGTTGTAGAACTTGCACCTGTGGTGCCTGAAGTTTGCAAAGGATCTGATGAATGTATATTTGATATACATTCAAAATGCGAGTTTCTGAAGAAGTGTCGATCGACGCAAAGGTTGCATCGATCGACACAGATCGCGAACCAAAATATTGATTTTGGTTTATGACTTAATTAACTACGGTTTAAATCTTAGTTGATTAGTTCGTGGTAAAAGTCTACATATGAGATATGTGCGTGACTTTGAACACAAGACTGAAGCTCGCAGATCCAAAAGGATCCGTCACGAACCCGAGAAATGTGGATTTCTCGTAACCAATTGCCATGATCTATTGATCATTGAAAGTGACGGGCCTGCGAATTTTGAAGAAGCAATGATGGGCCTTGACTCCGAAAATGGCTAAAAGCCACTGCCGCCACTCATAATGGTTATGATAAGAGGCAGATGGATGTGAAAACAGTTTTCCTTAATGGGAACTCTGGATAGGGATGTGTACGTGACACAACCTGAAATTTTCATTGATCCTAATGAAACTAGGAATGTATGTAAGCTTCATCGATCCATTTATGGATTGAAGCAAGCATCTCGGAGTTGGAATCTTCGTTTTGATGAAGAAGTCAAAAGGTTTGATTTCGTCATGAATGAAGAGGAACCGTGTGTTTACAAGAGGACTAGTGGGAGCACAGTTGCATTTCTAGTACTGTATGTCGATAACATACTACTTCTCGGAAATGAAGTTCCATTGTTTCAGTCTGTTAAGACTTGACTCGAAAGTTGGTTTTCGATGAAAATTATGGGAGAAACAATATACATTCTTGGAATAAGAATCTATGGAGATAGATTAGACAAGCTAATTGGATTGTGTCAAGATACTTATGGTGATAAGGTCTTACACAGATCCAGTTTGCATGATTCCAAGAAGGGCTTTGTGCAAATGACTCTTGGTATTACTCTTAGCAAGACGCAGTGTCCTTCGACACACGCTGAGCAAGGGTGAATGAGGGTCAGGCTACTGCAAATGACTCTTGGTATTACTCTTAGCAAGACGCAGTGTCCTTCGACACACGCTGAGCAAGGGTGAATGAGGGTCAGGCTACTGCTAAAGGCATTAGATGTCTTAAGATGTGATCTTAATTTTAGTTGGAGTCATTGTTATTAATTTTAGTTGTGATATGATGTTCGTATAAACATAATTTGATTATGTTATTGAAATCTGACATCTGTATTATTTAATAATGGTTATTAAATAATAGTCCCAAAGTAATTTATGACATTTTATAGGTCATCAAGTATGTGACTTGATCATGAAACCCTATAAGTGATAAATGACATAAATTAAGTTGGTCCCTGGTCAAGGTTGTTAAAGTGGGACATTAACAACCGCGTGAGACTAGTATGTGAGGTGACTGATGACTAAGTTTCATGGAGTCATTAATAAGAGTATTAAAGTCAATCACATAGATATGTGTTGGAGAACACATGATCGGACATGACCCACTGATGAGAACTCTACGGGATAGTTATATAAGTGTCATGAGAGTTTTCATTACGACTATAGAGTATAGTCCTTAGACCTGAGTTCATCATGTTCTCTTACATGTGAATTGGTCCGCTTTAACCTTGTCAAACGTCAGCCGTAACTGGTGACTATAAAGGCATTGATTGGGCGTATCATGAAGCGTGTGAAGAGACAGGGATGGAACAAGATGGGATTTGTGTTTGGAATGTCCTGAAATCTATTGTACTTTCTCTAAGTGAAAGTCGTACTGTCGAGATGAGACAATCATATGACATTGGGTACTCATAATGCTTTGCTAGAAGCCACTTATGATCAATGAGTTAAGAACTCATTGCTAGTGTTATATGATCCTACAGGGTCACACACCTAAGCAAACTGGACGTTTAACATGAGGTTGATCATTAATGTAATGATCGGGTGAATGCATATTAGATATGCATTCAGTATCGAGTTTCTGGAACAGTGTCGATCGACATAATATGTATGTCGGTCGACACAGATCGACCGTGTCGATCGACACATAGAGTGTGTCGGTCGACACGACTCGCGGATTACCAAATTAAATCGGTTTAATTGTTGGTTAATTACGGGGTGGTTTAAGTCAACATATATAAAGATATATGGTCGACTAAAACACGTATCTAACCTAATTCACAGCCACCAGAAACTAGAGAGAAACCTCTTGAGAGATCTGATCTCTATAGGCACTAGCATCCCTCCTGTTCAGTTTGTGTGCGTGTGGATACCAGTAGAGGCGCAGCATTTGAGGCGCTCTAGATCTCGATTATCTGCAAATAACTTCCGCTGCTAATCACCAGGTAATCTCCAGATCTGATAGATTCAATTACATGAACCTGTAGATCCTAGGCTCGGAATTCAGACTAGGATTGCCAAATTGGATTAGGAATCTGCTAGAAATTCCTTCAGTGGTATCAGAGCTTTAGGGTTCCATTGAATCTGTAGCATGTTGATTAGATTAGTTGAATCTGAATCTCTGTATAGTTGATACAAGCATGCTAAAATTCGTTTTCATGAAAATCTAGTTTTTAGGTTTTTTGATTGAAAAACGATTAGGGCTTATCGCACTGTGTCGATCGACACCAATCCGGTATCGGTCGACACAGAAGGATAACCCGATTAGAACTTATTCACCTGGTGTCGATCGACACAAGAGTTGTGTCGGTCGACACAAACCTCGCGAGAGTGATGAACCGGTTCAATTGGATTGGACCGGTTATCGAGCTTGGTTAAATGGTTTGAATTGCGATTGGTTTGATTAGGTTGGTATCGACCGATGCTAGTGTAGCATCGATCGACACCGACCGGTATTCAAAACCGGATCAATTGGATTGATCGGTTATCGCGGTTTGCTTTTGGTTATTCTGCATCGATCGACACTATAGTAGTGTCGGTCGACATAAGATTCGATGATTGGGTTTTGGAACCTGCAATCACAGAACCAAAGCATGATAAATCAATTAATTATAAGAATTAAAACATAATAAAACTGAACGTTTTAAAGGTTCCGTTCCTCAACCAGATATCAAGTGATACTTGATGTCTTTCCAATCTTGTCAACTGTCAAGACTCATTTAGTTGTGTGATAGACTTGCAGTGCAAGATGTCCACGATTTCATGAGTAAGACAGGAAGTAATCGTGTTGATGGGCTTGCAGTGCAAGGCGTCAACAATTACATGACTGAAGAGATTGGTTTACTTGACTGGGCCATCAAAATCGTTTTGGGCTCAGAGACATCGGGTGGATTGGACATAAGATGTCGATCCACAACCAAGAGTTATATTGGATATAACTAGCAAGGTCGTTGCTTACCTAGATAGCTAAAGTTGGGTGATAGCCAGTGGCTCACTCGAGTTTAGTGAAGTATGGGTCTTGGATCATTATATTCATCTGAGGAAACATTGTTTGAATATAATGCGAGTTTTCTTAATTGTTAAGACTTCTCATTTCTTGAACATCATAACTAAACCTCCCTTGTTTTTCAGCTATGTCTAGCACAAACCATCGTAACAATTTCTCCCTGCGATCCGTCCTTGAGAAGGACAAGTTAAATGGATCCAACTTTCTTGAATGGTATCGGAACTTGAGAATTGTTCTCAAACAGGAGAAAAAGGACTATGTCCTTGAGAAAGTTCTCCCCAAGAAGTACCGAGCCAATGCCTGGCAGTCAGATAAGGATGCTTGGGATAAGCATTCTAATGATGCGGTGGATGTGAGTTGTCTCATGTTGGCTACCATGAACTCGGAATTGCAGAAGCAATATGAGTACGTGGAGTCGCCAAAAGAGATGATCACTGGCCTGAAAAGTATGTTTCAGGAGCAGGCACGAACTCAGAGATACCAGACGGTTAGGTCTCTGATTGAGTGCAAGCTACCAATAGGCGAACCAGTCAGTCCTCATGTCATAAAGATGATGGGTTATATTGATAACCTGGGGAAACTGGATTGTCCCATTAGCCAAGAGTTGGCTACTGACATCATTCTACAGTCACTGCCGTCAAGCTATGATCAATTTGTTATGAACTATAACATGAACAACTTGACGAAGACGTTGACTGAATTGCATGGGATGCTTAAGACTGCTGAACCTAACATCAAGAAGGACACCCCGGATGTCCTTATGGTACAAAAGGGTAAAAAGTTTAAGAAACTTGGTAAGAACAAAGGTGATGGAAAGACAAGCTCGATTGTGAATCTAAGCGAGTCTCCCCAAGCTCCTAAGGTTAAAACCAGTCCTTCTGAAGATGTTAAGTGCCGTTATTGTAATGGTTATGGGCATTTGAAAAGAAACTGCAATAAATTCTTGGAAGATTATGAGAAGCTGAAGAAGACGTACGAGACTTCTTCTTCAGGTATTATGTTATAGAAGTAAATGTTACTTCTTACAGTCCTACTTATTGGGTATTTGATACCAGCTGTGGTACTCATATTTTGTGAAAATGTGCAGGGCCTGAGCAAAAGTAGGATTATGGAGAAAGGACAAGTGGATCTACGCGTGGAAATGAAGCAAGAGTTGCTGCATTAACCGTAGGAGTATTTCATTTGTTTTTCCTTTTATGGCATGTTTTGAACTTAAAACTGCTACTATGTATCTGCTATGAGCAGAAAGATTATTTCTAATCCTTGCTTGGATATGAAAGGATATCAGTTTTCAAATTAAGAATAAGTGTTATTCATTTGATTACAGTGATATATTTTATAGTAGCAATCCATTAGAGAATGGACTTTATGTTCTAAACCAGAATGTGCATAAATATAACATTAATACCAAGAAATTCAAGTCAAATGATACGAATCAAACTTCTCTCTAGCATTGTCGTTTTGGGCCACATAAATGAGATACAGATTCAGAAGCTCCATAGTGATGGACTTTTGGGCTCATCTGATTATGAATCATAATGAGTAAAGTGAATCTGGTTTATTGGGCAAAACGACAGAGGCCGCTTTCGAAATGGTAGTGTCGATCGACACAAACGGTGTGTCGGTCGACACAAGTCGCGAACGGATAAAATGAAAGGGCCAGAGGCTTATTGGGTTTTATGCATACGGATGTATATGGGCCGATGAGCAGTAATGCTAGAGGAAATTTTCAGTACTTCATTACCTTTACTGATATTTTCAGTAGGTACGGTTATGTCTTGTTAATAAGACATAAATCAGAATCTTTTGAAAAGTTCAAAGAGTTCCAGAATGAAGTATAGAATCAATTTGGCAAAAGAGTTGAAGCTCTATGATGAGATCATGGAGGTGAATACTTAAGTCAATAATTAAGTGATCATCTAATAGATTGTGAAAGTGTTTCACAATTCAATCCTCATGTATCGAACTTTATTAGATATAGTTTGATCAATGATGAATCACTTAGATCTTCCATTATCCTTCTAAGAATAAGCTCTAGGAAAGATCTGAGTTTACATTAAATAGTGTTCCATCAAAATCAGTTACAGAGATTTCACATGAGATGTGGAATGGAAATGTTACTGATTTATCCATCATGGAGATTTGGAGTTGTGAGGCTTATATAAAACGTTTAATCTCGGATAAGCTCACACCCAAATCCGGTAAGTGCTACTTCAATGGTTGTCCTAACAAAACCCAAGGCATGTTGCTTTTACAACCAGTTCGAGAACAAATTGTTTGTTGCTCGGAACTATGTTTCCTTGAGAAAGACTTTCTTTCCAAGAAGAACAGTGGGAGTAAAGTACAACTCGAAGAAATTCGAGAATCACAGGAGACTGTTCAACCCGATGAGGAAGAGCAGCAGTTGGATCTACAAAGAGTTGTAGAACCTGCAACTGTGGTGCCTGAGGTTTGCAAGGATCTGATGAATGAATATTAGATATACATTCAAAAGCGAGTTTTAAAGATGTGTCGATCGACGCAAAAGTTGCATCGATCGACACAGGTCGCGAACCAAAATATTTTGGTTTATGATTTAATTAACTACGGTTTAAATCTTGGTTAATTAGATCGTGGTAAAAGTCTACATATGAGGTATGTGCGTGACTTTTAACACAAGACTGAAGCTCGTAGATCCAATAGGATCCGTCACGAATCCGAGAAATGGGGATTTCTCGTAACCAATTGCCGTGATTTACTGATCATTGAAAGTGACGGGCCTGCGAAATTTGAAGAAGCAATGATGGGCCTTGACTCCGAAAGTGGCTGAAAGCCGCTGAATCCGGAATGGCGATGTCCGAAGCTGGATTTGTGGAAAAAGTTTCAAGTAAATTCATGGTATTAACTGTGAAGAAACCTATTCCCAGACACCATGCTTATGTCCATTCGGATTCTCCTAGCAACCGCCACTCATAATGGTTATGAGATCTGGCAGATGGATGTGAAAACAGTTTTCCTTAATGGAATTCTAGAAAAGAATGTGTACATGACATAATCTGAAGTTTTCATTGATCCCAATGAAGCTAGGAAGATATGCAAGCTTCATCGATCCATTTATGGATAGAAGCAAGCATCTCGGAGTTGAAATCTTCGTTTTGATAAAGTAATAAAAATGTTTGATTTTATCAGAAATGAAGAGGAACCGAATGTTTACAAGATGACTAGTGGGAGCGCAGTTGCATTTCCAGTATTGTATGTTTATAACATACTACTTCTCGGAAATGAAGTTCCATTGTTTACAGTCTATTAAGACTTGATTCAAAAGGTTGTTTTTCGACAAAATTATGGGAGAAACCATATACATTCTTGGAATAAGAATCTATAGAGATAGATTGGACAAGCTAAGTGGATTGTGTCAAGATACTTATGTGATAAGGCCTTACACAGATCCAGTATGCATGATTCCAAGAAGGGCTTAGTGCAAATGACTCTTGGTATTACTCTTAGCAAGACGCAGTGTCCTTGGACACACGCTGAGCAAGAGCGAATAAGGGTCAGACTACTGCTAAAGACATTAGATGTCTTAAGATGTGATCTTAATTTTAGTGGGAGTCATTGTTATTAATTTTAAGTTATGATATGATGTTCGTATAAACATAACTCGATTATGTTATTGAAATCTGACATCTATATTATTTAATAATGGTTATTAAATAATAGTCCCAAAGTAATTTATGACATTTTATAGGTCATCAAGTATGTGACTTGATCATGAAACCCTATAAATAATAAATGACATAAATTATGTTTGTCCCTGGTCAAGGTTGTTAAAGTGGGACATTAACAACCGCGTGAGACTAGTATGTGAGGTGACTGATGACTAAGTTTCATGGAGTCATTAATAAGAGTATTAAAGTCAATCACATAGGTATGTGTTAGAGAACACATGATCGGACATGACCCACTGATGAGAACTCTACGTGATAGTTATATAAGTGTCATGAGAGTTTTCATTACGACTATAGAGTATAGTCCTTAGACCTGAGTTCATCATGATTTCTTACATGTGAATTGGTCCGCTTTGACCTTGTCAAACGTCAGCCGTAACTGGTGATCATAAAGACATTGATTGGGCGTATCATGAAGCGTGTGAAGGAACAGGGATGGAACAAGATGGGAATTGTGTTGGGAATGTCCTGAAATCTATTGTACTTTCTCTAAGTGAAAGTCGTACTGTCGAGATGAGACAATCATATGACATTGGGTACTCATAATGCTTTGCTAGAAGCCACTTATGATCAATGAGTTAAGAACTCATTGCTAGTGTTATATGATCCTACAGGGTCACACACCTAAGCAAACTGGACGTTTAACATGAGGTTGATCATTAATGTAATGATCGGGTGAATGCATATTAGATATGCATTCAGTATCGAGTTTCTGGAACAGTGTCGATCGACATAATATGTATGTCGGTCGACACAGATCGACCGTGTCGATCGACACATAGAGTGTGTCGGTCGACACGACTCGCGGATTACCAAATTAAATCGGTTTAATTGTTGGTTAATTCCGGGGTGGTTTAAGTTAACATATATAAAGATATATGGTCGACCAAAACACGTATCTAACCTAATTCACAGCCACCAGAAACTAGAGAGAAACCTCTTGAGAGATCTGATCTCTATAGGCACTAGCATCCCTCCTGTTCAGTTTGTGTGCGTGTGGATACCAGTAGAGGCGCAGCATTTGAGGCGCTCTAGATCTCGATTATCTGCAAATAACTTCCGCTGCTAATCACCAGGTAATCTCCAGATCTGATAGATTCAATTACATGAACCTGTAGATCCTAGGCTCGGAATTCAGACTAGGATTGCCTAATTGGATTAGGAATCTGCTAGAAATTCCTTCAATTTCTCCCTCCTATATAACAGGAGATAAATATCTCAGGGCCCATCGAAGATTTGATACTGAGAAATGTGTGGCCACACTCAAACGAGGTGATTGTCAGTCGTTTGTCTTGTCAGTATAAATCGGAGTTCGATGAACACGATCTTGGCTCAATAAGGATGACACGGTCCTTGCCTTATGCTAGATCGAGATATAGTGACGAAGGGATTATGGGAATAGATGATTCCAGTACAAGTGGGAGATTGTTGGGAATGTCCTGAAATCTATTGTACTTGCTCTAAGTGATAGTTGTATTGTCGAGATGAGACAATCATATAATACTAGGTAGTCATAATGCTTTGCTAGAAGCCACTTATGATCAATGAGTTTAGAACTCATTGCTAGTGTTATATGATCCTACAGGGTCACACACCTAAGCAAACTGGGCGTTAAAGACGAGGTTGATCATTAATGTAATGATCCAGTAAATGCATATTTGATATGCATTCGATATCAATGTTCTGGGACTGCATCGATCGATGCACTCGCGGATTAATCAGATTAATTCGGTTAATCGTTGGTTAAATTCCGTCATGGTTTAAGTCGACATATATAAGATATATGGTCGACCTAAACTGATCCCCAACCTAATTCACAGCCACCAGAACTTGAATAGAAACCTCTGAAGAGATTGGATCTCTATAGGTACTAGCATCCCTCCTGTTCAGTTTGTGTGCGTGTGGATACCAGTAGAGGCGCAGCATTTGAGGCGCTTCGTGATCTCGATTATCTGAAAATCTTCCGCTGCTAATCAACAGGTAATTCTGAGATCCCTAGATTCAATTACATGAACCCTAGATCCTAGGCTTGGAATTCAGACCAGGATTGCCTAATTGGATTAGGATCTGCTAGAAATTCCTTCACTAACCTTCGTAGTTCCAAGTTTATCATGTATATATGAAATACTAAAAACCCTCGTCCCAACGATTTGTACCTCATCTTGCACATACGCGGAAAATCATCATCTGCACCCTGAATATTTTCTCGGAAATGGTTCTTCAGAACTGGAATGGCTTCAAATGCTAGGAGCTACAACACAAGATAATTCAAATAGTTAACTTCGAACCAAGTTAGACAACTAAAACAACTAAAAAAAATTAAAATGGTACAAACATTGTTACCTCCAAAGGAACAATACATGAAGGAAATACCCATGAAGTTTGCGCCACTCCTCCGAAATGGTCCATGAAGTGCAAGATGTCTTTGATATTCTCCTCGAATGACAAACGCTCCAACGTAAACGTTTTTCACATCTCGATATCAAATACGTATATGAGGAAGAAACTCTCAACATAAGGTGCTCCTTTTCATGTCTTCTTCTTCCCAATGATCATGCTAGATAAGAAGTACAAGACTCCCATCTTCAGACGAACCATAGAAAGATTTCGTTTCCCTTTCAGAGTTGGGAACATCTTCTCAACTTCTTCAAATGTAACCTGGTTCATTCCGAAATATCTGGAAACCAAATCTGACCCACCAAGGGTTTCATAATGGTTTGGATAGGAGTGGCAGAATAACCCGGATATGAGTGCATGCTCCCTTAAAGAATAGCGGATTGGAACCCCATTGACAATAAACCAAACCTCCATCTTCTTATCCACACCCGCGGTCCTAAAGAGAAGCATCCACAATCCCATCCATTTGGAGCTTGTATTCTTACCAATGTGGAAGAAGTGTTTGAATTGTAGGTTCTCATAGAACCATTTCAGCTCATCTTTCTCAAGAGTGGCTTATATAATCTTCACGGCTTTAGCGATATATCACTTTGACGAGAGCTTTATTGTCTTGACATAGTCGGTGGGAGGGAAAAACATCTTCGTGGGCTGCATTGGTTCCATTTCATCCGTTGAATTCTGCACACACGAAAAGTTCGACCAAGTATTACCAAGTTGTGCGAAAAAGTTACACTAAGTTTTACTAAGTTTTGCATGAAAGTTCCACTAAGTTTTACCAAGTTTTGCATCAAAGTTCCACTAAGTTTTACTAATTTTGTGCATAAAAGTTCCACTAAGTATTACAAAGTTTTGCGCCTTTTCCAAATCATGTCAAATTGTACTATGTCTTACACATCCGAATTACAAAATTTAGACATGCAGTGGGTTTCGATGTCTAAATCCAATTTTCAAGTACTAACAAACAACCTATACTAAGTTAACACTCAATTCAAAGTGGGATCCTTTAAACATTTCCAAAATTACAATGTGTTTTACTTTGTTTTACTTCCAACTACATGGATCTGAAATGAGAAATACATACCGATATTGTTTCTTCTGAATCATCTTCCTCGTGTTGATTGTGGATAGGAGGGATTTGAGTGGTCCGTTCCACTTCTTGTTCGTGAAACCTTAAACCCGGAACGCGCGAAACTTCCTCCTCCTCGTTCTCTTCCTCGTCCTCCTTCTCTTCCTCATTCTCCTCCTTATTCTCTTCTTCGTCGTCTTCATCTTCCTCCTCGTCTTCATCTTCCTCCTCGTCTTCCTCATTCTCATATCCCTTCTCCAAATCGACTTCCTCGGTATCCTCGACTTCATCGGATTTCCTTCCTAGTTCTTCTTCTTCGCAATTCACCTCTTCTTCGTGAATCAATTCATCCTCTTTTCTCTTCGACTTTCGCAAATTCCTTGTTCTAGGCGCCATCACAAATTCCTCGGGAAAGAATCTTCTTCGAATTTGGGTTGAAGTTCGATGAACGGGAATGAAACGGTTTGAATGGAAAGAAACCGAAGAAAAATGAGAGAAGAAATGGAACGATTTGGGGTTTAGGTTTAGGACTTAACCGTTTTAGGGGAGAATTTCAGTTTAACCCGACCCAAGAAAATGGATCATACCAAAATATCTGATTACCCTAAGTTGTAAATAACTTTAAAATTTATGATTTTACTGTTTTTTACCTCTTCTCACGATGTAAAAAAAAAAAAAGAATAAATCATTTTTGTGGAGAGGAGCATCTCATACTTTGACATTGAGTCAAGGAGTTCCTGAGAATTTTAACAACACGATGAGTGTTACGGTAAGAGAGTGTGAGTGTAAGTGTTTATTAGGGCATCTCCAACAAGGAGATCTTATAGAGTATCTAAGTCTTTAAATATAATAAACAATAATTAAAGTAGGAGAGAGAGAGGATTGGGTTTCTTATTAAGAAACTGGGGTTCTCTTTTAAGAACTCACAGGTTCTTGCTTAGAAACTCATTTGACAGATGTTGTTATTTAATTGGTTGAGTTGTTGTTTAAAGCAAAAATTTAATTATTTAATTAAATTAAATTAAAAATATTAATATTCAATTGTTAAGAACCTCTATGAGAGTATCTTGCCGATGGAAGTGCTCTTATAGGTCCAATAAATAAGATTTTAATCATATAATAATATACTGGAATTAGGCGGTCGACAATTGGTCAACCCTTTAGCCGGCAATTTAGGGCAACTCGCCACGGTGAACCATCGATTAGCGTTTTTGTGGCCGTCGAGGCGGCTAGGCGACGGACTTTTCGGACAGGGTCTGTGACTTATGAAAAGCTTGAAACATGGAAAGCATTTGAAATTTCAGAGATAGTAGGTATCAGCTACAACAAGATGGTTGCAACATACTCTCTCTTCCATTATCTTCCACCTTGAGGACAATGTGGCTTTTCAAATCGACATGGTCAAAGAGAGTTGTGATAAAAAAAAATTGGATTTTGTTGTTTATGGAGCGAAATTAACGTTTGTGGATCTGAGTGAAGTTGATTTGTCTGATGCGAAAGTGATGGGAAAGTCCTCGGAATCAGTGGATTGTAACGTTGAAGGGGTAGGGGAGGAAGGATTGGTGGTTGTTTTCACGGTAGCGAAATCGGACGAAAGTGTTGGAGAGGGTAAATCGGAATTTAAAATGTTGGTTGGATCGCGCCGTAAGAATCAACGGCTGATAAGTAAACATCAACGGATAAAAATGTCGTTTCCCTGTAATTTTCGATTAATCTATGAGAGCGCGAGTAATTTGAGTTTGTTGTAATGACGAAATTATGTAAGTCTGTTTGTAGTTATATCATGCATGCTGTGTCAAATTAAAGGGAAATCTGTTTTATTGTTGTAATTGTCATATAAACACAATCACCACTATTACAAATGTTTTTTTAATACATTTACTATTACAAATGTTGCAATCGGTTTAGTTGGGTTTCTAAACCCGCTCCACCTGAATCTCACGGATCTCCATGTTATCAAGCTTGTTGGGCCGCTTGTAGTTCTTCAACAAAAGAGAGCAACATACAACACTAACAGAAGAAGCAGCCATTGCAGCCCCTGCAATCCATGGAGGCAACCTGAAATGTGTGTATGGGAAAAGCACTCCCGCAGCGATGGGTATGCCCATGAGGTTATAACCGAGAGCCCAAATGTAGTTGAGACGGATTCTTGAGAAGGTTTTCCTTGAAAGATCAATGGCTGTGATCACATCTTCTAAGTTGCTTTTCATCAGAACAATATCAGCTGCTTCTATGGCAATGTCGGTTCCTGCGCCAATCGCCATTCCAACATCCGCGGCCATGAGAGCGGGTGAGTCATTGATTCCGTCACCCACCATTGCTACAACATGACCCATAGCCTGCAAAAATCATTGTTTTCTGTACTTTTAACGATGTGAATTTTTTTTTACATTTTGCGTGGAGATAAAGTTACCTGCAATTCCCTGACTTTCTCTGCCTTTTGCTCGGGTTTAGCTTCTGCAAAAACAGAGTCGATACCGACTTCTCTAGCTATGGAGTTTGCAGTTCCCCAGTTGTCACCAGTAACCATGATGCTTACGATATTCATGGATTTTAAAATGGAGATGGCTTCTCGAGAACTCGGTTTTAGTGGATCCGAAACAGCTAGAAATCCAACCAATTCACCGTTAATAGAGACAAGAATCCCGCTCTGGGCCATCCCTTCAGTTTCTGCTAGCAACTCTTCAGCATCATTTGTAATAGAAACTCCATGATCAGACATAAGGTTCTTGTTTCCCACCATAATCTCTCTTCCTTTAACGAAAGCTTTCACCCCATTTCCTGTGATTGACTGAAAATCGCAAGCTTCAGGCCACACATGATTCTCTTCTTCATCTTTGAATTTCTTAGCGTATTCAACGATGGCTTTTGCTAATGGATGCTCACTGTTCACCTGATTAACGAAGGTAGTATCATTGTAATTGTAGTGTTATCATTTCTTTTAGGTAATATGTTCGGACACTTCATTCGATGATCACAAGAAACTACCTCAGTTGCAGCAACAAGTTCATAGAACTCTCGAAGTACCATATTTTTTAGGAGTTTTGTTTTAACAACCACAGGTTTCCCCATCGTCAGAGTTCCTGTCTTGTCAAAGACAACACAAGTAACCTACACCATCATTGAAGCTGTTAGGTTTATCATCTCAGAAAATAATGGTATAGAGATAATAAGAAACAAAGCAAATACCCAATATAAGCTTAAAAACTTTTTAAATATCAATCTCAATATTTTTTACCGTTTAAAATCTTATGATATATATATATGTATATATAGTTTTTTTAAAAACTTTGCCTATAGGCTTAACAAGCTCCCATGCACTAACCTTGTGTGCTCTTTCCAGGGCTTGACCACCCTTTATCAGCACACCTTGGGATGCACCAACCCCGGTACCAACCATTACAGCTGTCGGAGTAGCTAGCCCTAGAGCACATGGGCACGCTATGACCATGACAGAGATCCCAAACTGAATAGCTAGCTCAAAGCTATCCATTGAAGAAGGTATCCATGATTCGGGGTACCAGTGCAGCTTCCCAGCTAGAAACCAGGCAAACCAAGTTGAGAACGACGCAAAAATTACCTGCAACATTATAACACAGTGAGTAGGAAAAAACAGCCATGAATCTAAAAGACTAAACTTTACGTTCATTTACAGGTTAGATTACTCACCAGAGGAACAAAGAACTTGGAGATCTGATCAGCCAACTTCTGTACTGGAGCTTTGGCCAGCTGTGCAGACTCAACAAGTCGAACAATTTGTGCAAGAGCACTCTCTGAACCAACCCCTGTGACCTTAACATGTAGAACTCCGTTCTCATTCAAAGTGCCTCCTATTACTTTATCACCTTTTCTCTTTGCCACTGGCCTTGCCTCTCCAGTTATCATACTTTCATTCACATGACTTTGGCCCCATATAACATAACCATCGGAAGCTACTTTAGCACCAGGAACGATTTTGATCACGTCATTCCTTTGTATCAATCGACCATCAATCTCTTCTTCCCCAGTCACATCTTCTCCATTCTCCAAAGTCAACAATATCGCAGTTTCGGGTGCCAAGTTCATAAGCTTTGCAATTGCTTCAGATGTTTTTCCTCTAGCCAGAACCTCCAAATATTTTCCAAGTATGATAAATGAGATGAGCATGGCACTTGTCTCAAAGAAATCTACTCCCATGAAATCAGGAGAAGTTGCAGCTCTCAACACTGTGTACAATGAATAGAAGTAGGCTGCATTTGTTCCCAACGCGACAAGAACATCCATGTTAGCTGATCCTCGTCGTAAAGCTTTGTAAGAGCCAATATAAAATCTCCAACCGATGAAAAACTGGACAGGGGTAGCCAAAACCCACCTTATGATTTCTCCCATAGTGAGCATATTAACAACCTTGAACATGAGCAAGTTTTTGACTCCAGGGATATACATAAATACCATTGTTGTCAAAAACACTGGTGATGTGAACACCAAACTCCAAAGAAAAGACTTATAGTACTGCTTGATCTCCTCTTGGTTCTGAGAGTCTTTGCCTACCCATCCCTCTGAAGATATTGTTGCTATGATGTGGCCACCATTACCAAAGACTGTAGCCTCTATCACCCGAATGAAGTTCCTTGGTCCCGTCACATTGGGATTGTACAATACAGATATCTTAGCACTTCCTTGGTTGATCTCAACATTTTCCACCCCATGCATTTCTTCAAGAGATCTTTCAATCAATCTCATGGATTCATCAGTAAACTCACCATCAATCTTGAAACTAATCTTGCTCACATCCTCACTTGTACTTGTACTTATAAGTATGGCTTCAAATCCAGCATTTTTAATTTCTTCTAGTAGCTTTTCAGAGGCCACAAGTTGGGGATCAAAATGAATTTCAGCTTCTTCAATCGCTAAGGAAACATGAGCTCTTTCTACACCATTCATTGATTCTAGAACTCTTTCGACAGTTGAAGAACATGAGGTACAAGTCATACCGTTTACTCTTATCCTGCATACTTGTCTGATCCTCTCATTTTCTATCAGGGATGCTTCAAATTCGATATGTTCGATAGTCTCACGAATTGTCTCCTCCTACAAACGAAAGAGGAAAATTTTGAAGATGTATTTTTTGGAACAATTTTCTTTTTAATAAATACATATTAAAGATATGGTCTTTATTAAAAATGTTTTTAGTTAACCTTGGAGTGTTGTTGTATCAGTCGCGACATAGTCTAGGGGCAGTACAAGATGCAACACAAGAGGTGGAATTATGTGATTGATGAAATATCAACGAATCTTTGTGATTAGTTAACCTTGAAGATCAAGTTTAGCTTGCGTCGCCTTATGAAGATGAAATACTTAAGAGAATAAAAATTTCAAGAGAGAGCTTTAATTTGTGTTGGTGAGATCGTGTGTGATCATTGAAGTCTAGGCTCGGTGGGGTTAGCTCAAGGTTAGGGTTATCCTGAAAAAATTTCATGTTATTGAACAAAACGGTATTTCAATAGGGTTTTATCTACACTTCTTCGATTGGTATATGTTTTTTTCTTCTAGTTAATTCGAAAATTGGACTTGGTCTCGGGGAGTTGGAAACAAACATCGTTAAAAAACTTGGTGTTTCTTTACTTTTTGCACTTTTTATCTTGCCTCACATACATTTTAAATTGGTATCATAGCGGGTTCTCGATAGAAATGTAGTCTTTGTTTGGGTATATCAAAGGGTGAGGATCGAAATTAGCCCAGGAAGTAGCACAAAATTCAAAATTGGGTTTGATAGAGTCTCATCAAGAAAGAACGTTTACGAAAAGACCACCCCGGTTTGATTCATTAGATTATGGATATTGGAATGTTCATATGCAATATTTCATTAGTGGTCTTGATAAGGATTGTTGGAATTAGATTGAGATTGGTTGGAATCCTCCTGTTATGACTGATGATCATGGAGTTGAAGTTATTAAGCTTAGAGAATGTTGCAGAGAACATGTCATTAAATTTCATTTCTAAGATCAAGACTTCAATTTATAATGCAATTGAAGCAAGCTACTTCAAATTTATTTCTCAATGTGCGTCAACTCAGAAGGCACAAAAAATTGGAGAAGGTGTTTAAATGTACTACAAACATCAAGAGAAATAAGCTGGATATGTTTGCTCTAAAGGTTTCATATTGTGAATATCTTATGGTGATGTTGTCGAGACAATTTTCTAAGTGTTTGAAAGAAATGGAAAACAAGAAGGAGAAAGGAAAAAAATAGGAGTTAGGCAAACCGTCATCGAAGATATAATGTTATGAGTGTCAAGGCTTTGGTAATGTTCTTCTTGAATGTCCAAATTGCAGAAAAAAAAAAGAAGAAGAAAATCATCAAGAATTATTTAGGAAGTGGTTCAGATGATGGTGAAGAACTAAAGAATTTTTTGGCATTCAAAACTTCGGAGTCTAGTTCTGCTACGAAATCTACAACAGGGTCTGCAACCAAATCTTCGCCAGCGTCTACAACAGAATTTGCATCAGTGTTTGCAAGAGAATATGTTTCAACATCTGCAACATGGTCAGCAATTGATGACGATGTTTGAAGTGATGAATGTTAAAGAGTTTACTAAGAACTACAATGCCTTGTATGAGCATTTGTGTAAGCTGGTTGAGGTGAATTCAATATTGACCAAGGAAAATGCAAATTTAGAAGCTCAAGTTGTTGTAGTACGGAAGTATGCAACAAATAAAAAAGAAGAAGAACATCAAGCTAAAGTTAAACTTAAGAAACTCAAAAAGGTTCAAAGATGTTGAATAATTGTACAAATCAGTTAGATCATCTTCTCACCATTAGAAAAATGATTGATGTGGTCATGGATTCAAAGGTCCATCTTCAAAAGTTGAATTGTTTTTGTGTCTTGTGGAAAAAGGAGGTTGCATTGACATATGCTACAAAGACTGAAACTGTTACAAAGTTTGCAACTGATACGACAACTAGTACAAAAATTGCTTCAACGACTACAACAAGAAAAATCCCATGAGTGAAGAGTGCACATCGGCGAATTTTTAACTTGTTCGTCATCATTGTGGAGCTGTAGGGCATAATAGGCCAATATGTTTCAGGTTATTGAGAGAGAATAAGCGATGGTGTGAGATTTCATGGTCTAACATGCTATCATTGTGGAGTTTAAGGACATGTTCAAAGGGATAATCATAGAGGAACAAGGCTCTCAAAGATTTGGACAAATAAAATTAACCACTACAGAGATGGTTTAATGTGATTTCATCATCATTCTGGAGGAGAAGGGTTCATGAGTTAGTTTTTGACCAAGATATGACTCAAGCAGGGGGATATTGGTGTTGCAAGTGTTGGGTGTTGCTAATGACGAAGCCTTTGAAGCTACAGTTGTTGAGTTCACATAAAAAAATGAGAGAATGAAGATGTATTTTTGGAGTGTTTATGTATCCGTCGTGACATAGTTCAATGGGTACTTCAAGACGTGACATAAGACGTGGAGTTATCTTATTGATGAGATATAAACAAATATTTGTAATATAATTCTGTTAAACAGTTGCTTGTAGAGATGAATGCATAAATCGGAGAGAATATCCAAGCCCGACCCAATGTTTTAAAAATTGTATTGGGCGGGCCTTACTCACAACAACAAAAAAATGCAATTTTATTAATGTAAATAAAAAAATTCTTAAAATCGGGTCTACCCTATAAGCCAGATCCAAGAATATTGCAGCATGAAAGGATTTACTTATTCTTAGAAAATACATAAGAAAATTGAAGTTTAGAAAAGAAAAAAATTGAAAACATCCAAACAAAAGAATTTTTGTTATATTTTAATATAGGTAAATTTGAAGAGCAAAAGTTAAGAGAATAAAAAATTCAAGAAATAGCTTTTGTGCTGGTGAGATCATGTATAATCATTGAAGTCTAGGTTTGGTGGGATTAGCTGAGGGTTAAAGTTATCCTAAAAAGTTCATATTATTGAATAGAGTGATATTTTAATAGGATTTGATCTACGCGTTTGCGGTTGATAAAATTACTTTTTTATTATAATGAATTTAAAAACAGGATGTGGTTTCGAGGAATAAGAAACGAAATTCGTTAAAAACTTTTTGTATCTTTACATTTTATAGTTTTTATCTTGTATCACCTACATTTTCAACGTTTATATTGAAAATATTTTATAGTGCATTTTAAAAAAAATTACTGAAAATTAATCTAATATTTTATTTTGCGTATTTTGAAAATCTTTTATTTGTGCATATTTAGAAAAATTTACTGAAGATTACTCTAATCATTTATTTGTGCGTAGTTTGAAAATCTTTTTATTTGTCCATATTTTGAAAAAAATATTGAAGACCACTAGTATTTACACGTTTTCTCGAGAGATCATGCTAATATTCGATCTTGCTATCTTTAATTACTGTGATACTTTGGATGTAAGATTAAAGTCATCAAAGAATGTATTAGCATATTTTGTAGTTTACTAAAACGTCAGCATCTTTGGATGTAAAAACGAATATTATTTTCAGTGTGAATAATATTCTTCTTAATCTATTCTTAAGTTGATAGGACTTTTTTTTTTTTGGGTCAACGTTGATAGGACTATTCTTCATCTTTTATGTCGTAGCGCGAATCAAATTTCAATAATCTATTAAAAATAACAATTTGTTATCGTTTGAGGAAAAAAAAAAAGCTACGCATAAACCACACCATCTTGCAACTTTAACCTCGATATCATATTTTGTTAACACTAGTTGTTTCTGGACAAGGTTTTCCCTAGAGCTATTTTGAAGGCTGAGACGCCTCCGCTGTTGAAACCATGACGGCCAACTCCCCCATTGGCAGAGGTTATTGGTCGCGACGGCAGTGGTTTGGTGAAGCTCGAAACGTTAAACCCTAATATCGCAATCGCCCTCCCCACATTTGCGGAGCTAAAACGATGTATTTTGTGAATCTAATTTCAATCAGCGATTAAAAATAACAATTCTTTAGCATTTGAAAAAAGACCACACTTTCTTTTGTTCTCTAGTCTCTCCCACATCTAAACTTATATTTCCGTTAACTTAAAGAGAAAAAAAGCGAAACTTACATTGACAAAGCTAGGGTAAAACAGGATCTGAGCCTGATTGTTCAGCGCGTCGATGACAGCCTCGTGAATCCCCGGGAGCCGCTTGACAGCTCTCTCGACAGATCCAGCACAAGCAGAGCAAGTCATCCCCAGGATGCGGAAAACTGCCTTTGAAGCCGCCTCTTCATACTCATGCTCCACCATATTCCCAAGAGATCCACTGCCGCTAAACCATTCGTTTACTCTCGCTTTGCACATGTATATGAGTTTCGTCGCCACGGAAAGGTCACGAAGAAAAGTTCCCATTTTTTTTTCTCGCTCTCTAGAATTTTAAATCTACAAGCCAATATAAATAGGAACACATAAGTATGTAGGGGCTGATCTGCAAATGTACTCCCTTTGTTTTTTTTTTCCATAATAGCCATAAGAATTAGACGGCAACTCGGCAATTGCATGTTGGAAAAAAAAAAAAAAAAAACTCGGCAAGTGCATGCTACCTTTGTTGACCTTTCAATTCCTATTACTGAGAGTATTTTTTTCTAACAAATTTATAAATTTTCGTAAATGTCACATTCTTCTCTTTGGCAAAGTTAAATTTCCTTTTGTCTACTGATAAAGTGAGAAGGCGAAAGATCATACTGCCCTCTAGACATGGACTGGATTATCTGTATTTCGATGATATTTCTGATTCGTTTTAACGTTTTTTTTTTTCGATTCATAAATTCTGTATTCCGCAAATTAACTAGTTATCTGGTGTTTGAATATCCATTAAATTTTAGATATTTAGTTGGAAATTCATTTTGTTGAAAATTTAAATATTTGATAAATTCTCTAATCAGGTGGTTGTAGTTTAGTGGTTCTTGTTTGGCGGGAGAATTGTCATGTTGGTCTAGGCTAGAGATCTATTCACTTTAAGTGTAGAATTCACTAGTAAAATTATATCGTATAGCCACGTTTTTGTCACGATCAAATCGTGGCTATTTTATAATTAGTCACGATTTAGCCACTTTTAATCGCGTGATAAACAATCGTGGCTAAATCGTATATAAAACCGCTCAAAATGTATGCCGAGAGCAAATCAACAACCTTGAGTCGTCCGGGTAGCAAGCATCGCAGAGGATGGTGGACCTTGCCCCTCAACTCCAAAGGGCTCTGTTCGACGTATCATCAACTCAGATTAACGAACCAAGCAGGCGACTGTTCATACCTTCAACATCCTTATCGATTGGACTAGGAGCGAACCAGGAACAACCTACCTAACCAACACGTAGCCAAGCAGACGCAAGTATGAACAATGATATTAAACACTAAAGGCGCATTTGGATCACTTGACCTCGAAAGTCCACAAAGCATATATATAAGTTAGTGAGCTTCAGCTCAACAACTTGTAAAAAAGAACTACGCTCGGCTTGATCCCTCTCCGGAGGGTACTTAGGCAACCTTTACGATTTTCAGCCACTTATATATTTTCAAGTACATGCTTGTACTTCTCAAAATATTAACATCGACATTCTGGCCAAGTAATCGAACAAATTAAACGTGTCTAATACACAGTGGCATTGCGCCACATCGTTAATTTTGACGACCTTAAAGTCGGGGCCAAACCCGGATAAGTCCTTTATAGATTAAGTTGAGTAAGCTGAACCTCCTTCACATAACTAAAATTCAAGGACTTTACATGATAAGCCGATCACGTACTTTCACCTAAATACTTAAACAAATGACCGGATAAGCCAAGCCAGAACTTGCGCCAAATAACATTTGATACAATCCGAACACAGCTTCGCACCTAAAGAAAATCAAAGACAAGATAAGAAGAACACGTACTTGCCCTAAAATCTGACCTCGCAACAAGCCAAGAACTGCCTCGCCAACGTTATTAACCTTATTGATAAAAAAATGGGGGGGGGGGGGTGAATACCTCATATACTCACCTCGGAAAAACACATAGCACAATAAAAAGAAGCTTGCCTTAATTCATTTTTATTTGTAAAAATACAAGGAAGCAAAAAGAAAAATAAGATAATTTCTTGAACGACAACATTTTCACCTCAACTGATCTTGTTGAATTCCACCAGCGCAAAAAGTCACCGACCTTCCTCTTCCTCAAAAGAGTCGAGGAATCACTTCGTAATATCAACAAAAGATCACCGAGCCCAAAACAAAAACGTGCTTCACAATCTACTCAAAGGCGCAAGCTGATTCACGTCTTCTAGGACAAGCCCACTCGCGAGCACTGGCGATTCCTCTGCAAACGAAAAGAAAACACAGGTCGGGGGATATTAATAATGAGATAAAATTCCTAGGAAGGAATACTCATATACGAATCAACCACAACACTGGTAGAGCGGAAAATAATGCATTACTGAAACCAATAAAGCATCAGACTGGCCCAAAAGAAGGAAAATACATAGGAGCCACCGATATATCTTTGCATAATTATGAACTCCCATTTTGAAAATGAGAGTAAACCCATCCATAAATTCGGGAGTAGCAAAGGCCAACATTAAGAGGAACAAAGAGCTCATCGACAAAACGGCCTTGATGCCACAGTTCATTGAGGTTCGGCCCTGCATCGCTAAAACTCTTAAACAAAAAAAAATACAATGGTTCAGGAAGAAAGAACTCGCCAGAAGAAAGAAACGAGTCATAAAAAGTCATAAGAAGAAGGCTACATTTATAGAAAAATCAATGGTTACCAATGTAGAAATAAATACAATACAACATCTACCAAGGTAATATTTAATGAAAAACGATGGTTCTTTCCCAAAAGCGCATGCACAACAGTTGTCAAAAGTACTGACGCATAGAAACTCGCAAAAGTGAAAGGAAAAATCATTCAAAAGAGAACCAGCCCAAACATCAATGGCATCGCGACTGCAACGACGAGTAGAAAACGACTATGAAAAAACGCGAACTTAAAATTTCATCAACGCATAATAAAAAAATAGAAAGGAGGGGGGGGGGATACCCGACCCGGAAAAGATAAACGTAATTCCAAGAAAATGTCGGTAAAATACAAACAGAAAACCACTCATAATTTATCCTGAAATCCCTAAAACTCGCAGACTGGCAGCCACCATGGAAGTAATGAGTATATCTTTCTTTCCTCCCGAGTCCTCTACGTTTCTTCAGAATACACATCATCGTGCTCCTGACCGTCAATCCGAGTAATGCGAAGGTCTTCCTCGCAAATAACAATGGTCCTCATGACAGCTAGCTCGGCCCTCAAACGAGCATCATCCTCTTTGAGTTAAACAATCTTAGACGCACGAATCTTGAAGCCATCGTCTATAAGGAGCTGAAAAGCGCCAAGGAGAGCAAAAACCTAGTCCAGTTCCAAAAGTTTATTCATCCTTGGGATGTCGTCTTGCTTCTGCATCTTAATTTTGTAGAGGCGGTCTGAAGCCTTCTAATAAATCTTTCTTCGCTCTTCAAGAATACATTCGTCACGAGAACTTGAAGACGATCGCGATCATACTTGAGAGACTCAACTTTTGATTTCAGGGAATCAAACTCCCCCTTAGCCTCATCTTGAAGTTCACGCTTCTCCTCCCCGAGATTGGACTCCCGTTTCCTTAACTCAGCGTTGATGGCATCACCTTCAAAAAGTTTCTTTTGAACATCCTTGAGCCACTGAGCGGAACCCTGCATCCGCTCAGGCTTCTAGCTTGAGGTCCTCCTTATCGGATTTAGCTTTCCTCGGCTGCTTTTCGTAAGACTCCCTGAGATAATTAAGCTTGGCAAAGGCCTAACAGAAAGAAGTAAGGACGTGAGAAAGACACCCTGAACACCTTCAAATAAATCAGCGAGACAATTACCATCACAAAATCATGAGTCATTTCCTGCTGAAGAAGAAGTGTATGTATCTCATCTGTACGAGCCAAACAACGAGTCGATTCCAAACCTAATCGCCAGAAGAATTTTATACAGTAAATCATATATTTAACAATAAACTCGTCCCTTTGTAATTGTACGTGGACGAAAATTCCACCAGTATGGAGTCACGACACTTTTGTAATTGTACGTGAACGAGAAATTCACCGGTCTGGAGTCGCGACTCTCCAATCGGTTTTTTATCCGCTTGTCCGTAACATCGGTGGCAACATGAACTGTTTTATCAACTTTCCCCTACGCGATCCAATTCATCCATAGTAAAGTCCGAACTACTAGGTTATGCGGACATGTGCATCTTCCAACTCTAACTTATGCCTTTTCTTCTCAAGCCGACGAGTTGTCTCTTCGATCTATGGATCTGCATCCTCTTCCTTAGACAAAATAATGTCGTCAACAATGAACTCTTCATCATGATTAACCTCGGCTCTGTCGCCCTCATTATCCTCCATTTTCAACCTCTCAGTTGTCCTCGGTTTCCTTCACAACATCCTTCTGTTTTTCTTCCACCTTTTGAGAAGGAGTTAACTCGTCAACTACTTTATAGACCAACCGAGACGCACGATTTCTTCGATATCAATTATCGGTGGATTATTGGGGACCACCGCAAGAACTTTCGAAACATAATCAAACAGCTCGATTTTCACTCGTTTCGTCTTCTAAAATTCAGTTACCAGAATCCTAGTCAGACAAAGGCGAAATGACAACAATCAATCACTAGTTAACCACGAAAGAAAGGCATCACCCATCATCCTTAAAACTTGGCACATTGGACACAGACGAACTACTCCTAATACAAAAAGACGAGTATTAATTTAAAGAGAAGAAAGGAACAAGCCGGGAACCATGAAAACAAACCTGCCCAAAAGGAACACACAGACAACTATGCAAATCCAATATGGAAAGTTAAAAGACCCAAACGACGAAAGAAATTCCTAAGCAAAATAAAGAAAAGTGGAGAAGTAAAACCCCAAAGGGGGTTTTATAGAAAACAAAAGGATGGTTATCGAGAAATCACAATCGTCACGACTTTTTGATTTCGACAGATGTCTTTTCACTCCACAAGCCGAAGATCGACGAACTTGTGGGACTATTAATTATTGGATATAGGTTTAACACCTCATTCATAAGCTCATCACAATCTGTCAAGCTCATCAAAACATTTCTGCCCAACAACTGTCTTTAGGGAACTCGTCAACTGTCGACCTCCCATCTCATCCATCATGTTCTTTGTTAGACCTCAGCCTAATTATTAATACGGAGAGTTTTCGATCCCACTTTTATTTCATTTACTTGTTTGTTTGAACCTTTTTAACCCTAACTCTGACTCTCTTAGACTTATGTCGAAATCTCACAACAACACATACATGTCTCTCTCAAAACTTTTTTTTTTAAATTTAATATATTATATTAATATATCAAACCAGAATAAATTCCGGTGATCGGACAGTACAATTGCAGGTTTCCGGGATAAAATCCGGCAAAACTAGAAGAGAACAGACTGAGCATTATACATGGAAGAGGATCTAGAGCAGAAGAGGAGGAGGAGGGAAAGAGATCTAAGAAGCTAAAAGCTTCTACTCCGGCGGTCAAAAGCCGATCTCCATCTTCCGCCGCGAGGTGACTTCACCGGAGACCTGCTTGACCGTAACCGGTCCAGATCCACCACCATCGGGCTTCCAATCTCGACCTGCTACCGAAGAGATCCCGCGGCCATAACGCCGACAGTAAGGAACCGTCGACCACCGCCTCTTCTAACCTTAGACCTCAACCGATACCGAGAATGCTATGCCTTCTAGCCACCGACCTCGACGCTTGCCTTCGAATCCGGTTTACCGCCGCCTCACCTCCGCCAGACATGCACCCAGATGAACCGCCATCATCAGAGAGCCACCGGCGTCCGCAAGGAGACGGCGAATACAATCAGCGACTAACCCACCCCTCCGAAGAAGAAGACGCAACTCTAGGACCTACAATCTCACAACTCTACCACCGTCCTCTTATGGAGACAACCACCGTCGACGCCGCTGAAGAATCTCGCAGTCCCGGAGCTTCCGCAGCAATCTTCTTCTCCAGAGCTACCTACCTCGCCGCCGCGGAGAAGACAACGGAGCTTCCTTTACCACCTGCAAGCTAACTATCCGGCAATGAAGACCATTTGCTTACCTAGACCGGAGGTTTCCCTAGCACACCGATGATAGCCACTGGTGGCCGGAAAACCTAAGTAACCCATGAGAACTAAAGGCGGCGGTTTCTTTTAGTAGAGAGGATTTTAGAAATTAGGGCGAACGGTCCGGGGTTATCTTGTCTCTCCCAAAACTTAGTTTTTACTTGTTTTCTTTTTTAACTTTAGTTTTTACTTGGTTTCGAGACTTTGTTTTAGTCAATCAATCTACTCAATCAATATTCTCACTAGCGCTGGGCAAAAAACCCGGAACCGAAATACCGAACCGAATCCGAACCGAAAAAGAGGAACCGAACCCAAACCCGAACTGACAAAATACCCGAATGGGTCCTAAACCTCTATACCCGAAGAACCGGAACCGAACCGACCCGAATCGAGAACCGAATGGGTACCCAAAATATCCGAACTACAATTATATATCAAAAATATTAATTATATTTAGACTTAATATAACATAATTATCTAAAACTATAATTATAAACTCATATATATTGGTTATTTTTAGATCAAAATAGCTAAAATATCCAAAATAAACGAAATATACGAAAATTCTTGCTATAATTGTCTCATTTTAATAATTTTTTGTTCAAATTAACCAATTTTTATTTTTGTTTTATGATATTATGGGTACCCGGACCCGAATGAAACCGAACCGAACCCGAACCGAAATTATAAAATACCCGAATGGATCTTATATGCCTGAACCCGAAAATCCGAAAGACCCGAACGGAACCCGAACAGATACCCGAACGCCCATGCCTAATACTCACGGTGAGCAGCTCACCACGGGAAAACCATATTTTTCTACACTATTTTTGCTTCAAAATGTCTTCTACAATAACTGAATTGCCGCACATCATTCGTTTCTTTTGGATATGGTCTCACTTAACGACTTCCTCTCTGTGTCTTCGGTTTTGCAACGCATCAATCCTTGGTCTTTTCTTATTACAAACTTAAATGTTATCGAAAAACATTATTCCATCATGTTTTATTGGCTTTTTGCGTTTGATGATTCTGTAAAAGATTCGCTCGTTAGAGACATACAAATCCTCCGAAATAATATATATATATATATATATATATATATATATTAAATTTTGATAAACATTAAGGAACCGCAAGTATATGTTTTCTAAGAAAATAATTTTTTTTAATCATTTTTTGTTTAAGTTTGTTAATTATTCAACAAAATATTTTAGTAACTGAATATTAAGATAATTAGATGCTCAGTGAATGAATGCATTGAATGTATTTTTTGTTTAAAAATAATTTATAATATTTTATTTTTAATAAACCTATAATAATAAAACAATTGTGTGATATAAATATAATATGTATTGTGTTGATTTAAAATAATTTATTTTTGTTTTTAATATTTTTAATATTTGAATTTATAATTTTATTATAATATAATTACATATTTATGAAGATGAAACATAATAATATGTTCATTTAATATTTTTTTATTGGTTTAAGTTTATTTAAATGGTTCAATAATTAAAATTGGTCGACCCATCTTTTTTAACAAGTATTCCAATGAAGAAAGAAAATCCTTTTTAATATTTTTATAGTAAAAATATTTTAGTGGTCTAAATATTTTGAAAATCTAATAGAATAACTGTAATCTAAACTATCATGTATTAGAATAATACAAATATTGAATAAATTTAATATTTTTTTATATCAAATTTCACGTATATCAGTTGAATTTGATTAATCCATCTTTTTATGATAATCCATTTTAAATAATTTTTGATTGCCTTAAGTTCGTTTTAATGATTCTATAACTAAAACTCGTTAGTTCATCTTTTTAACTTGTATTCCAATGAACATTTACTTAAAATTTTATAGTCAAAACACATTATTTATTTTTTAATCCATATTTTAGTGGTCCAAATATTTTAAAATTTCATAGAATAACCCGTCAAAAAATACAATCGTAAAACATCAACTGTAATATAACTCATCATATATTTTTATAATATAGATATTAATTTTTTAAAATATTTTATCAAATATAAAATATATCAACTGAATTTGGTTAATCCATCTTTTAAGATAATCTGTTCGTTAACACTTTTTATTAGGTTAACTTTATTTTAATATTTTTATAACTAAAACTAGTTAATTCATATTTTTAACATGTCTTACAATGAATATAAATATTTTTATAATAAAAAATAATCTATATTTCAACCAATCTTAAAATAATATAGGTATTTTGAAAATTTGATAAAATAATATTTTAAAATTTGCGATCATAAAAACAAAAGTTGTAATCTAACTCATTATATATTCGAATAGTACAAATATTGGATGATTTTAATATTTTATCAAATTGGAATTGGTTAATACATATTTTTAATCCGTCTTCGAGTAAGTAAATTGTTTTAATTATAGTATAGATAATTTAATTGGTTGTTCAAATTTTCAACCTGTTTTATAATGTCTAAATATAAAAGTTTTTATGTTTATTATTATAGACAAAAATATAACTAAAATATAATAATCGGTTCATTTGATTTTTTCTATATTTAAAGTTGATTAATTAATTTGTCATTTGTCTTCCAATAAATATAAATATTTTTAATTTATTTTAGAATTAAAGCAAATTAATCTATATTTCAACTCATTTTTAGTAGTCTAAGTATTTTAAAAATTTGATAAAACAACCATTTAGAAATTAAGATCGTAAAAACATCAACAGTAATCTAACTCATAATGTATTCGAATAATATATATTAAATAATTTTGATATTTTATCAAATTAAGAACATATCAATTATAATAGGTAATACATATAATACTCCTCTTCTTGTATTCAAAGATTTTTTAATATATAGATAATTAAATTTAGTTAATTTATTTTCAACTTTTTTTATAAGGATAAATATAAAAATTTTGTGTTTATACAGATCAAAATGCAATTAAAATTACTTTTAATATATTTTAATAATAAATATGAATTTACTAACTATTTGTCTCTAGAAATCAAGAAATTGAAATTATTTTTGTAAGATTTTATTATAATATAAAAATTTATATTTATATTAAAAAAGATACTAAAAAAACTTATGAATATATTTTGAATAAAATCATAAATTATATAATATTTAGATTCAAATGTAATTAAAATTATTTTATAAAGAAATTTATTAGTAAATACGAAATTAATTTGAAATTTTTAAAAAATCAAAAAGAATACAAATAATTTTATAATATTTTTTTATATTTAAATTATTTTTAAAACAAAAAATATTGAAAATAGTGTGAATATATTTCGAAATAAAATCATTAATTACATAATATTTAGAATGTCCCTAACTTTACTAATTCAGTAGTACCTTTAATGAACAATAAAAATATTTATAAATTACAATTATATATTTTATAATAAATACATAAAGTAAAAAATAGTTTTTTCATATATTTCATTTTTAGTAGTATTGATACTGAAGGGGAGTAGGGATCCATTTACTTAAAATTTAATGTTTGTGAATTATTCTATTTTAAAACGATTTGAATATTGAGTTTTACTACTTTTTTGCTTTATAGAGTTACGAATCTCCAAATGTTAAAAGATCAAATTGAAACATATAACAGATTGGAAGCGACTTAATATATATTCTTTGTTGCCCTCCTATACTAACACTAACAAAAGGTGAAAGACGAAAATAAGATAGTGCTTGTTTTCTATTAACTGATTCAAGTTTACACATTAGTCTTTTTCTTTCTTCAACTTTATTTTTCTTTATTTGTTAAAACTCTAAGAACTCAGTTTCAATCCAAAGTCTTTTTCTTTTTGGCTCTTTTTTACTTTTCTTTTTCGCGCACTCAATCTCTTATCTTTCTTTTCTCATAAATTCTTCATCCGTTTTTTTTTGGATATAATGCGTATCCAAAACTTTCAGTTTTGCATATTTTTGTTGATATGTGATGCAGAGACACAGTTCACCTTTTTTCTATCAACAAACGATCCAATTTAAAACACGCTAAATTTTCAAAAAAAAAAAAGCTAAAATTTTCAATAATTTCTCTCTAAAACATTCTACATGAATCACATGTCTTCAATACATGAATTTATTCTACAAATTCTCAGATTCATCCTCATAATGTGAAAAGACAAAGAAAAACTTTTATATTTAATATCAAAGGCTAAACCGGTGGCAAAAAACCCATAATATTGATTAGCTAATCTATCTTTTTATTTATAAAAAATGGTGAATAGTTTTCTCTTGACTTTTATTATTTTTACTATAAAATCTTGTAAAGGAACTCATAAAAATTCAGCTCAAAATATCATTGTAAAATTTTAACTTTATAATGAATTTAAAATATTTTTGTAAATAGTTTATCTTTTTTGTTTTTTTAATGTCAAGTATGTTTTTCCATAAACATAGTGTTTGAGTGTTTAGAAGTTTGGGATTTAGGGTTTGGGTTTAGGGTTTAAGCTTTAGAGTTTGGGATTTAGGGTTTTAGAGTTTTGGTTTTGTGGTTTAGGGTTTGGGTTTGAGTTTAGGTTTTAAGGTTTTGAGTTTAAGGTTTAGATTTAAGGTTTAGTGTTTATGCTTTGGGGTTTAGGGTTTAGGGGGTTAGGGTATTGGGTTTATGCTTTGGGGTTTATGCTTTAGGGTTTAGGGTAAAGGATAACATAATTCAAGCAAATGACTGCATGAATGGTAGAAACCGGCGGTGACAGTCATACCAACATGTTTTCCGACCATGTTTCAACTGAAACGCTTCTATCATATTCATGCAATATGGACACGATAATCTCCTGTGAGTACTCCAATCCGATAACATTCCATATGCTGGAAAGTCGCATATCGTCCAAATAAGAACCGCTTGCATTGTGAAATTATTTTCTTCGAACAATCATATGTTCGAAAACTAGTGGACCGCAACTGCTTTAACTCATATGTTAGTGGCTGTAGAAATATTTCGAGCTGATTTGGATGCTTAGGACATGAGACCAAAATACTTTAAAAAAGAAATTCTCTTCGCATGAACATAGTTGGAGGGAGGTTTTAAGGAGTCAATATTGTCTACGAGACATACCAAAGGAACTAAATACATATGTGCAAAGACCATGACATACATTTCCAACCTGTTTGGAAAATTGAGGATGTACCGTCTTAAAGTGTTTCCATGCCATGGCATCTGAAGGATGAGTCACCGTGCCATCCGTCAATGAATGCTCAACATGCCATCTTATAGAAGAAGCTGTTCTTTCAAACTGAAACATCTGTTGCAACCTATATGTTATGGGAAGATACCACACCTTTGGTACAATATCCTGTTCCGTCCGCTTCCTTGCAGCTTATATCTTGATTTTCCACAAAAACGACACTCGTGCAGCTATCATCGTCTTTCCCAAAAGGCAAGCAGTTATCAACACATACATCAATCATCTCATAAGGCAAACCAAGGCTATAAAGTATTTTCTGAAATTCATATAGCTTTCAGCATCCAAATTATCTTCCGGTAAATATTCTTTAAAAAGATATGCTCAGTCATCCGTTCAAACCTCATAAAAGTTATGATCAATTTTAATGTTCATCATCCTATCTGCCAACGATAATTTAGACATCCCTTCTCTACATCCATCAAAGAGTGTCTTATTTGTTGCATCTAGCACATCATAAAATCATTTGACATCTAAGTTGGGTTTATTCAACATCATTCTAGTCATTATTTATTGTTTGGTGAAATGCATTTGTAACCATTTCATGGATCCTATTATGCTTGTGATAACCCAATTGATCATGATTAACATTCATTTCATTATCATGCTGAACATTTCTACTACTACTTCCTGCATCATATCCACTACTAGTACTATAACCTTCTATGTGTTGATACCATATATAATTATGGAGTGTAAATCCTCTATTCAAAAGGTGACGCCAAATCGTGTTAACAAGAATAAACTTTCAATTCATGCATTTGGGACAAAGATATAACATATTACCGCTTTTCATAGTTATCGATGTCTGATATACTTGATACATGAATATCTCAAGCACATCTCGAAACTCCTTCATCACCCGCTCCTTCGGCATCTTTACGTTGATACATCCAACTCCTTGGAAAGGAATGTTTTTTGAGAGAGAGTTGTAGTTTTTGGTGTTTTGAGTTGGGATTTTTGTTTTGAAGTATGAAGTATTTATTACGGTTTAACAACGAATTAACAACGGTTTCACAACGTATAGAAACGATAACGATTTAAAAATGATTTTTGGTCGAAATTACGACATATACACACGTCATAAGAAAACAGGTAGAAGTTATTAAAATGTATCTATCTACCAAATAACTACGTTTTATTTCGATGTTAATTTATCGTATTATACTACAAATACATTATGTCACTAAATCGTAGCATTATACGACGAAACAACGAAGAACCATATCAACTTTACACATACGTCGCAAATTCGTTTTTACTTGCTACGATTTAAATACGAAATATATTTGTCGTTAATAAACAATGAATTGAATTTTCATCGTTAAATCGTCGCAAGACAATTGCTAATTAGCGACATACATATTGCGTTGTTAATTTTCGTTAGGGCTATTTTCTTGTAGTGTATTGGATGAATAGCATTCCCGTGTGGTGAACACATCACCCGACCGAGTTAACATAATAACATTGTTGGATGTGTTGGGAATGTCCTGAAATCTATTGTACTTACTCTAAGTGAAAGTCGTATTGTCGAGATGAGACAATCATATGACACTAGGCAGTCATAATGCTTTGCTAGAAGCCACTTATGATCAATGAGTTTAGAACTCATTGCTAGTGTTATATGATCCTACAGGGTCACACACCTAAGCAAACTGGACGTAGTATACGAGGTTGATCATTAATGTAATGATCTGATGAATGCATATTTGATATGCATTCGATACCAATTTTCTGGGGCAGTGTCGATCGACACATCAAGTGTGTCGGTCGACACAACTCGCGAATTGCCAGATTAAAATCGGTTTAATCGTTGGTTAATTCGGTTGTGGTTTAAGTCGACATATATAAGATATATGGTCGACCTAAACACAAAACTTAACCTAATTCAGAGCCACCAGAACGGTAAGAAAAACCTCTCGAGAGATCCGATCTCTAAAGGCACTAGCATCCCTCCTGTTCAGTTTGTGTGCGTGTGGATACCAGTAGAGGCACAGCGTTTGAGGTGCTTCTTGATCTCGATTATCTGCAAAACCTTCCGCTGCTAATAACCAGGTAATCCTGAGATCCTAATGATTCGATTATATGAACCCTAGATCCTAGGCTTGGAATTCATACTAGGATTGCCTAATTGGGTTAGGATCTGCTAGAAATTCCTTCAGTGGTATCAGAGCCTTAGGGTTCAAATGAATCAGTAGCATGTTGATTAGATTAGTTGAATCTGAATCTCTGTATGGTTGATACAAACTTGCTAAAATTCGTTTTCATGAAAATCTAGTTTTTAGGTTTTTTGCTTGAAAAACGATTAGGGTTTATCGCCCTGTGTCGATCGACACCAATCCGGTATCGGTCGACACAGAAGGATAACCCGAATAAAATTAGTTTCGCCTAGTGTCGATCGACACAAGAGTTGTGTCGGTCGACACAAACCTCGCGAGATGGATAAATCGGTTCAATTGGATTGGACCGGTTATTGAGCTTGGTTAATAATGGTTGAACACTGTGAATGGTTTAATTGCGATTGGTTTGATTAGGTTGGTATCGACCGATGCTAATGTAGCATCGATCGACACTGACCAGTATTCAAAACCGGATCAATTGGATTGATCGGTTATCGCGGATTGTTTTTGGTTATTCTGCATCGATCGACACTAAAGTAGTGTCGGTCGACATGAGATTCGATGGTTTAGGTTATGGAACCTTAAATCTGTTGGGAATGTCCTGAAATCTACCGTACTATCTCTAGAAAGTATGATAAGTGTCTAGATCAGACATAAGTCATAAATACTGGGTGATCATGATGACTTGCTAGAGTCCGCTCTTGATCTATAAGTTTAGGACTTATTACCAGTAATGTATGATCCCTAAGGGTCACACACCATAGCTAACGGGAAAGTTAACAAGGAATTAATACGGTAAGATGCAAGGCATTTACTGTATTTGTACAGAGAATTGGGCCAGACAAAATACAGGCTTTTGTCTGATTTGTGTCTTGGGCCCAAAATCCTAATAGGCCATTAGTTTAATAACTTGGGCCCATATAAGGAAGAGGAATGGCGCCTAGGGCTCAGACACAACCCCATCTGCGATTTGCCTGCGCCGTCCTCTCTCTCTCTCTGTTGATTCCAACTTGGTCTAGCAGCCTGATCCAATAGCTTGTAAGAGTGTGGATACCTAGGAGGAGCCGGTTTCTATCAGCTCTTGCAGATCTCTTCATTCCTTTGATCAATCCGCTGCAATCATAAGGTAATGAATCTGATCTGTTTATGATTCAACTGCAAATCACCTAGATCCTAGTTGATTATGTGCTAGGTTGTAACCTGTGAATTACACCAATGAACACACATAATCCTACAGTGGTATCAGAGCCAGGTCATTAGGTTTTTGCTTTTTGGATCATATTTAGGTTGCTTTAATGTTAAGAATCGAATTTGGCTTAAGAAATTTGATTAGAACTTGTAAAACCCTAATATGATATCGCTTGTTATCAATCGGATGTTGAATTTGTTGTACAATTATAAGAATCGTTTTGGTTCAAGCGATTGGAAAAGGTCAAAATCTTGTTTTTGTCTTTAGTGAATGTATAAATCGATTGTTGACTTTTGAATCGTGATGTATCTTTGTTTAATAATCATTAACCTAACAATCATGAATTAATCATAAGCGATCGATCATGTTGACTTTATGTGTATGAAAAGAATCGATTTGGTTTGTTTGGTTGTTAATATAAGGTTTGTTTAAGTGAATGATCGATTTTGTTTTGGAAAAAAGTCAAAAACATGTTTTTGTCTTTATTGTATGATCAAAATCGTTCTTATTAAAGTATTGTTAAGATTCGATTTGTTAAGTTTGTTAAGACAAAATCGTTTCAAAAATTTGAATAATTTTGGTTTAAGCGGTTAACCCAAATCGCGGTTTGCTGGAAATTATTTAATACAATTGGTATTATTTAATTTCTGGTTAAACCGGATTTAAATTCAAAAATTGAATTTTAACCTAAACCGAAGGCTGGTCTAAGTTTGATTTGGTTGGACCAAATAATTTAGAGCTGGTCTGGTTTAGTAAATAACCAGTTGGATTAAGTAGTTAATTTGGTCTTGGATCAGAATTAATGAACCGACTCGGTTATGTCAAATTATTGGGCCAATTGGAATTCTGTGGTCTTGGGCCAAGAATTGGGCCTATAATTTGTGACCCAACCGAAAACTTTAATAAAATATTAAATTAGAAATTTCTATTTTTAGCAAGTTTCTAAATTTAGAAAGTTTCTAAAATAAGTAAGTTTCCCAAAATAGTAATCTTCTATTTTTGGAAAGAAAATCTAAAATCCTCAAAACCAATATCAAGCTTGGATGTCTTGCCCAATCTTGTCAGCTACTTAACGCTTATTCAATTACAGATATGGCTTACAGTGTGGGGTGTCTGTTTTTGCGTAAGTAAAGTAGTATATAGTCACTAATTTCATTGGGAGTCCCAGACTTTAGTGATTATTTGGCTGTAAGAGATTGGTTTCCTTGACTGGGCCATCGGGAGTCCCGGGCCTTGAGACATCTGGTGTATTGGGCCTTGGGCCCAATCCACAACCGAGAGTTATATGGATATAACTAGCTGTGTGTATGCTTACCAAGTAAAGCTAATTCTGGGTGACGGCCAGTGGCCCACTTTGGATTTAGCCGAACATGGGTCTCGGAATCATTGCATTCTTATGAGGTTAAACAAAGAAATTTTGAATGCAATGCGAGTTTTCTTATAAGTTATTAAGATTACTCTTTTATGAACTAAATAACTAAAACTCTATTGTCTCATAATTTCAGCTATGTCAAGCACAACAACACAAAACACTTTCTCGATCCGGTTTGCCCTTGAGAAGGACAAACTGAACGGATCAAACTTCCTGAACTGGTCCAGGAACCTGAGACTTGTGCTCAGGCAGGAGAAGAAGGCTTATGTCCTTGAAAGAGTTCTCCCCCCTAGACCTGCGAATAATGCCACACAAGCTGTGAAGAATGCTTGGGATACGCATTCTTCAGATGCTAATGACGTGGTTTGCCTAATGTTGGCGACAATGGCTCCCGAACTGCAGATGCAGTGGGAAGGCCTGACTTGTCCCATGGAACTGATGGCAAACCTGAAAGCGTTGTTTGAGGAGCAGGCCCGTACAGAGAGATTCCAAACTGTTAAGAATCTCTTGGACTGTAAAATGGCTAAGGATGCAGCAGTGAGTCCACATGTTCTGAAAATGATGGGTTATCTCGATCATTTGACTAGACTCGACTGTCCTATAAGCCAAGAGCTTGCTTGTGATATCGTTCTGCAGTCTCTTACTCCTGCATATGACCAGTTCATCTTGAACTATAATATGCATGGGTTGATAAAGACTTTGCCTGAGCTACATGGTATGCTAAAGACTGCAGAACCTAATCTGAAGAAGGCCAAGGAGCCGTCTGTACTCATGGTACAGAAGGGCAAGGGTTTCAAGAGATCCGCTGCAGACAAGGGAAAGGGCAAGGCATTCAGTAATGAAAAGGCCAAGCCCAAGCCCGTGTCTAAAGCTGGGCCTTCTGATATCTGCCACTTTTGCAAAGAGGCAGGGCATTATCGCAGGGACTGTAAGAAATACCAGGAAAGTCTGAAGGAGAAGAAGAAGTCCTTGGCGACTAAATCTTCAGGTATTTTTGTTATTGAAGTAAATACTACTACTTCTGATAATACCACTTGGGTATTAGATACTGGATGTGGGGCTCATATTTGTACTAATATGCAGGCGCTCAGCAACAGTAGAAGGTTGAAGCAAGGGCAAGTAGAGTTGCGGGTTGGAAATGGAGCGAAGGTTCCAGCACTAGCCGTTGGCACTTACTTGTTGTCTTTACCTTATGGATTGATTTTAGAACTTGAGAATTGTTATTTTGTACCTGCTATAAGCAGAAATATCATTTCGGTTTCATTATTGGATTTGCAAGGATTTGATTTTTCTATTAAGAATAAATTGTGTTCCTTTAATCTCAATAATATGTTCTATGGTTGTGCCCCTCTTATTAATGGGCTGTACATGCTGGATCAATCTGCTCCAGTATATAACATTAATACAAAACGGTTCAAATCTAACGAAGAAAATGAAACGTTTCTCTGGCATTGTCGTTTGGGGCACATTAGTGAGAAACGCGTCAAGAGGCTCCATTCAAATGGACTCTTGGGCTCATTTGACTTTGAGTCTTGTGAGCAATGCGAATCTTGCCTAATGGGCAAAATGACACGGGCCCCTTTTAATAAACCCACAGAAAGGGCCAGTGAACTATTGGGCCTGATACATACTGACGTGTGTGGCCCAATGTCCACAAATGCTAGAGGAAACTATCAGTACTTCATTACATTCACTGATGATTTCAGTAGATATGGATATGTCTACTTGATGAAACATAAGTCGGAAACCTTTGAGAAGTTCAAAGAATTCCAGAATGAAGTACAGAACCAGCTTGGTAAAAGTATTAAGGCTCTTCGGTCGGACCGAGGAGGAGAATACTTGAGCCATGAATTCCGTGATCATCTGAGTGAGTGTGGGATCATCTCCCAACTCACACCTCCTGGAACACCTCAGTGGAATGGTGTGTCTGAGAGAAGGAATCGGACATTGTTAGATATGGTCCGATCCATGATGAGTCACACAGACCTTCCTATATCCCTTTGGGGATATGCTTTGCTGACCGCAACGTTCACACTGAACAGAGTGCCATCAAAAGCAGTAGCAAAGACACCATATGAGTTATGGACTGGAAAAGCTCCAACAATGTCTTTTCTCAGAATTTGGGGTTGTGAAGCCTATGTCAAAAGATTAATCTCAGACAAGCTTACACCAAAATCTGACAAATGCTACTTCATTGGTTATCCTAGGGATACCAAGGCTTATTACTTCTATCTGCGATCCGAGAACAAGATCTTTGTTGCTCGGGATTGCACATTTCTTGAGAGGGAATTTCTCTCTAAGAAAGATAGTGGGAGTAAGGTACAACTTGATGAAATTCAAGAAGGACAGGAACCTGTTCAACCTAATGAGGAAGAACAGCATGATGAATTACATGAAGTTGTAATAGAACCTGAACCTGCAGTACCTGAAGTTCGAAGATCCGGAAGGATCCGTCACGAACCCGATAGATATCAGGGATTCCTCGTGACTAATTGCCATGATCTTTTGATCATTGACGGTGATGAACCCTCGAACTTTGCAGAAGCCATGATGGGCCCTGACTCCTTAAAGTGGCGTGAAGCCACTGAATCCGAGATGGACTCCATGTCTGACAACCGAGTGTTTACACTGGTTGATTTACCCGCTGGTGCAAAAGCCATCGAGTGTAAATGGATCTTCAAGAAGAAGATTGACATGGATGGAAATGTCCAGATTTACAAGGCCAGGTTGGTGGCAAAAGGCTTCAAGCAAATTCATGGTATAGACTATGATGAAACCTATTCACCAGTGGCCATGATGAAATCAATTCGGATTCTCCTAGCAACTGCCGCTTATTATGATTATGAGATTTGGCAGATGGATGTGAAAACCGCCTTCCTGAATGGAATCTTGGAGGAGGATGTGTATATGACACAACCTGACGGTTACATTGATCCTAAGAATGCTGGGAAAGTATGTAAACTTCATAAATCCATTTATGGATTGAAGCAAGCATCGAGGAGTTGGAATCTTCGTTTTGATGAAGCAATAAAGAATTTTGACTTCATCAGAAACAAAGAGGAACAATGTGTGTATAAGAAAACTAGTGGGAGCAAAGTGGCGTTTCTTATCCTATATGTCGATGACATATTGCTTCTTGGGAATGATATTCCAATGCTGAAGTCTGTTAAAGACTGGCTGGGAAGTTGTTTTTCCATGAAGGACATGGGTGAAGCCGCGTATGTTCTTGGAATCCGAATCTTTAGAGACAGATCTAAAAGGCTGATTGGACTTTGTCAAGATGCTTATATAGACAAAGTCCTGCATCGATTCGGAATGGATAAATCCAAGAAAGGATTCACGCCAATGATACATGGTGCTACACTAAGCAAGGATCAGTGTCCAAAAACACCTGATGAGCTTAAGCACATGAGTAGGATTCCTAATGCTTCGGCTATAGGATCTATCATGTATGTCATGATCTGTACTCGTCCTGATGTTGCTTATGCACTTAGCATGACGAGTAGGTACCAGTCTAATCCAGGTGAGAATCACTGGATTGCCGTAAAGAATATTCTGAAGTATTTGAGGAATACTAAGGACAAATTCTTGGTTTACGGAGGAAGTGAAGTGCTTGAAATGAGTGGATTCACGGATGCAAGTTTTCAGACAGATAAAGATGATTTCCGGTCACAGTCTGGTTACATCTTCTGTCTGAATGGCGGTGCAGTAAGTTGGAAGAGCTCCAAGCAGAGCACCGTGGCAGATTCCACAGCTGAAGCTGAATACATCGCTGCTTCAGAAGCCGCGAAGGAAGGAGTTTGGATAAGGAACTTCTTGATTGAACTCGGTGTATTCCCAAATGCCACTGAGCCTCTAGCACTGTATTGTGACAACAATGGTGCAATTGCTCAAGCCAAGGAACCGAGACATCATCAGAAATCCAAACATATTATGAGAAGGTATCACCTGATTCGTGATATAGTGAATAGAGGTGAAGTGATGGTCAGCAGAGTTCCCACTGATGAGAACGTGGCTGACCCGTTAACAAAGCCACTCCCGAGACCTAAGCACGAGTTGCATACTGCTGCTGTAGGAATTAGAGATATTCAAATGTAATCTCTTGTTGAGTGGGAGTTGTGAGGGCTTTATTTAGTTATTTTGATTGGTTCATGTAAACATTTTTAAAATGTTAATGAAATTTTTATTTCTGGATTATTTTTAACTGTGATATAAAATAATCGTTCCAAAATGATTCATGTCATTATATATGGGCCATCGAAGTACATGAGTAGACTTGATCCTGAAACCCCATGTTTAACGAAATGACATAAATCATAGTGTCCATAGTCGAAGGTTGTTGAAATTGGAACACCAACAACCACTTGAGACTAGAATGTGTTGAGACTTATGACCAAGTTTCGAGGGGTCATAGATGCGCGGCATCAAAGTCGACACATAGGTATATGTAGGGGAGCATATGACCGGACATGGCCCGCTGATGAGAACTCTACAAGATATTAATATCTGTGTCATAAGAGGTTCTCATATACGACTATAGAGTATAGTCCTTAGACCTGAGTTCGCATGCATGTGGCTGCACATGGATTGATGCGCTTTGATCATTGTCTAACGCTGTTTCGTAACTGGGAGCAATAAGGACCTTGGTTGGGTGTATTATGAAGTGTGTAGTTCATAGTGATGGAACAAGATGGGATTTGTCCCTGCCGTTTAACGGAGGAAATATCTCTAGGCCAATCGGAGACTTGATAGCTGGTAAGAGAGTGGCCACTCCCAAACGGACTTGCCCAAGTCGTTTGCATTGTCAGTATCAAATCTGGTCCGATGAACATGGTCTGGCTATATAAGGATGACACGCATCTTGCCTTATGCCAGATCGAGATATTGAGACAAAAGGATTAGGGAATGTAGGATTCCAGTACAAGTGGGAGATTGTTGGGAATGTCCTGAAATCTACCGTACTATCTCTAGAAAGTATGATAAGTGTCGAGATCAGACATAAGTCATAAATACTGGGTGATCATGATGACTTGCTAGAGTCCGCTCTTGATCTATAAGTTTAGGACTTATTACCAGTATTGTATGATCCCTAAGGGTCACACACCATAGCTAACGGGAAAGTTAACAAGGAATTAATACGTTAAGATGCAAGGCATTTACTGTATTTGTACAGAGAATTGGGCCAGACAAAATACAGGCTTTTGTCTGATTTATGTCTTGGGCCCAAAATCCTAATAGGCCATTAGTTTAATAACTTGGGCCCATATAAGGAAGAGGAATGGCGCCTAGGGCTCAGACACAACCCCATCTGCGATTTGCCTGCGCCGTCCTCTCTCTCTCTCTGTTGATTCCAACGTGGTCTAGCAGCCTGATCCAATAGCTTGTAAGAGTGTGGATACCTAGGAGGAGCCGGTTTCTATCAGCTCTTGCAGATCTCTTCATTCCTTTGATCAATCCGCTGCAATCATAAGGTAATGAATCTGATCTGTTTATGATTCAACTGCAAATCACCTAGATCCTAGTTGATTATGTGCTAGGTTGTAACCTGTGAATTACACCAATGAACACACATAATCCTACAAAATCACAGAACTAAAGCAAGATAAATCAATTAATTAGAAGAATTAAAACATAATAAAACTGAACGTTTTAAATGGTTCTGTTCCTCAATCAAATATCAAGTGATACTTGATGTCTTTCCAATCTTGTTAACTGTCAAGACCCATTTAATTGTGCGATAGACTTGCAGTGCAAGATGTCCATAATTACATGAGTAAGACAGAGGTAATCGTGTTGATGGATTTGCAGTGCAAGACACCGACAATTACATGACTTAAGAGATTGGTTTACTTGACTGGGCCATCAAAATCGTTTTGGGCTCAGAGACATCAGGTGGATTGGACATAAGATGTCAATCCACAACCAAGAGTTATATCGGATATAACTAGCAAAGTTGTTGCTTACCTAGATAGCTAAAATTTGGTTGATAGCCAGTGGCTCACTCAAGTTTAGTGAAGTATGGGTCTTGGATCATTATATTCATCTGAGGAAACATTGTTTGAATATAATGCGAGTTTTCTTAAAAGTTAAGACTTCTCATTTCTTGAACATCATAACTACACCTTTTCCTTTCTTTGTTCTCAGCTATGTTTAGCACTCATAATAACTCTTTCTCCCTGCGATCCGTCCTTGAGAAGGACAAGTTAAATAGATCGAATTTTCTCGAATGGTATCGGAACTTGAGAATTGTTCTCAAGCAGGAGAAAAGGGACTATGTCCTGGAAACTGTTCTCCCCAAGAAGTACCGAGCCAATGCCTGGCAGTCAGATAAGGATGCTTGGGATAAGCATTCTAATGATGTGGTCGATGTGAGTTGTCTCATGTTAGCTACCATGAACTCGGAATTGCAGAAGCAATATGAGTACGTGGAGTCGCCAATAGAGATGATCACTGGCCTCAAAAGTATGTTTAAGGAGCAGGCACGAACTCAGAGATACCAGACGGTTAGGTCTCTGATTGAGTGCAAGCTACCAAAGGACGAACCAGTTAGTCCTCATGTCATTAAGATGATGGATTATATTGATAACCTGGGGAAACTGGATTGCCCATTAGCCAAGAGTTGGCTACTGACATCATTCTACAGTCACTGCCGTCAAGCTATGATCAATTTGTTATGAACTATAACATGAACAACTTGACGAAAACGCTGACTGAATTGCATGGGATGCTTAAGACTGCTGATAGGTCGAGTTTTAATCCCTATACTAACTGCAAGTGCACAGTAATGTCAATGTAGTATATAGGGTATCGAATCCACAAAGACTCTGGTCTCGATAGATCAGAACCATAGAGATTAATACTAAGAATAAAGCAGGTGGTGAATGAAATAAAAGCAAGGCAATAAAGTAAATCAGTAGCAGGAATTTGTTGTGAAAGCAATAAACTAAAAGCACTAAGTCTAGGGAATTCTCAGGAAATCAGACAAGCAAACAAGTTAATCAGTCAGGATCAAATTAAACTCAGTTCTAGAACTCAAATCACGGAATTAGAATTAACCAAATCTCTTTGCGAAAATCCTCTAAGTCTAAGTGCAGTAATCCAAATCTATTTGTAATTACTAACAGATTAAACCAGCATTAATTTCAAGTTCGATATGTTCACAATTAAACTAAACCAAATCTCTTTGCGAATAATTCAATTGCTCAACCTAAATAGTTCAGATTCTAAACCACACTCTCGTGTCGTATTTAGCAACCTAAGATCTAGATTCTAATTGACCAGGTTAGAACTAGCATTAAGCACAATTTAGTTTGAAGAACATTCTAATCATGGGAATCCTTAACTGAATTAAACAAGTCTAGCAAGTCATCAAATCCTTAATGAGAAACCCTAAACTTAACTATAAATCTACTCAGACATGATTAATGAAACAGAAATCATAGAAATAATAGATTGCATATAAGATATTAAATGGATAAAGGGGTTCGAAATCTTCTCCAAAATAGACGAAGTACAGGATTAGATCAGCCCCAAAAGCTCTAAAAATCTCTTAGCTCTAAGTATGAAAGCGTCTCTAAAATAAACACCAAAATCCTAAATATATAGGCATAATCTCGGCTGGGACTTCTGTGTAAATACTGGAACTTTTCTGGGCTTTTCTGCAAATCTTCATAACTTCATTAACCGCCGTATTTCGGCCCATCTCGCTAGTGTGTCGATCGACACCAAAGGTGTGTCGATCGATGCACGATCATCAAATCGGACAGTGAGTTAAACTCTCGACCAAAATGCTCCAAAACTCCCAAAATACTCCAAAATCTCCACATTAGCTCCAAACCTGATTAAACCTGTAAAAGACTCTAAAAGAACACAAAAGACACTAAAAACACAACTATATCATGACATAAAACCGGTAAAAACCATGATATATCAACTCCCCCACACTTAGTGATGAGGACATCAGCTTGGCCGACACTGAGTTGGACGAACAAGATGGACCAGGCTCTACCAAGAAGCTTACCGACCTGTTCCCGACCATGCGAGATGTACCAAGGACGCGTTCAGGACAACGACAGATACAGGCCGAATTCAACAATGCCATGGAGCAGCTGATCTCTAGGACAAGCCTAGAAGACATCACGACCCAGCTAGGCCATCTCGACCAAGGACAACCTGTCCTGAACCAGTTGGCCCGGAGGATGATCCATACCGAAGCTGACGGCCCATTTGAGCAGACCACGCCCTGGCCCATACTCCGGACGCACGGACCGACCATGATCTTCTGCATCGAGTCAGACGATCCCTTGACCGGTCTACCTCTGGGATAAAGATCATACTCTTTTTCCCTTGTGAAGTTTTGTCCCAGATGGGTTTTCTTCACAAGGTTTTTAACGAGGTGATCCGAGGCCCGTTCACTAGAGAGGCAGACCGGCCCTTCTTCTATTTCGACCGAGGAGTTTCTTTTTCCGTTCCGAGTTTATTTCTTTTGTCTTTTTTTTCTTATAATTTCGTGGCCCATGTTGCTGGCCCAAGTGTTTCAGTTGCAAGTTGTTTAAAACACTCCTTTCTTTGGTTTAATGAGAATTACGCAAGAATAAACTAAGAAAACCCTAGTCGTTGGTGATTTCTTTCTCTCCTCAGCGTGGCTGCCCCTTTGGAGGATCGACATCTCTTGGTTTTTCTTGCTGCCCAGATTTCTTTTAGTGTTCTTACTGCTCTCTAGTTCCTAGATCATCACCAAACCATCCACTGACCAAGCTGAGAGTGCCTTCGGCCAGCAGCTTTGTCCCATCCATTCACATCTCTCTCAGCCATCAACCACCACACCACTCCATCTCACATCATCTGGTATCAGAGCTTTAAAGCTCCTGACCAGCCTGGTTACCTCTCTCCTTTTGTTTAATTTCAGTCTTTGTTTGCTTAGTTCTTCTCTTAAAAATCGAAAATTCAAAAAAAAAAGAGTTAGGTTGTTAGTTCTTTGTTTCTCAGCCTAGTAATACCACTACTGAACCATTGCTTGCTTGCTGTCAACTTGTTTTTTTTTCTACCATCTGTTGTGTTGAATTAAGTTGAATAATCCAGAGAATTTTTTGCTTAAAAAAATCGTGTGTTAGGTTGGAAAATTTCCAAGCGGCCGTGAGTTAAGAGCTAGGGTTTATTGTGTGATTTGGTTTATTGCAATTTGGTTTAGTTCTGATTGATTTTTTTTTTTTCTTTTCATTAACTCTCGGTTTAAGCTCTTTCCTTTTATAGCTCCTTAGTTTAAAAAAAAAAAAAAAAAAAGGATTTTCAGTTTGATAGGATTTTTAAAGAGAAAACCGGCTGTTTTTATTCTTTGCTCGTCTTGATTGTGCTTTGAGTATTGCGGTCTGTTTACTTGGTTATTAATCTGATTTAATTGAGCTTTTCATTTTTTTTTGTGTTAGTGTTTACTTTCGGTTCATTAGTCAAAAAAAAAAAAAAAAAGATTTTTTTCATTGCCTTGTTCTCTTTCCGATTGATTTGCATTTGTTTGTTTCCTTTTTGTTCTGCTTGTTTCTCTTCTTTGGTGCGTTTGATCTGTTTGTTTAAGTGCGCAGAGAGTAATGGCAGACGAACAACACCAGCAAGGCGCTCCAACTGACCTCACTCAGATCCTAGCGGCTATCCAGACAATTGGAGCCCGACTGGACCGTTTGGAGCGTCCCGACGATCATCAGCGTCGGCCGGAAGATCAGCAACCTCGGCCCGGTGCCTTTCAGCCTCGGCCAGGAGAGCGTCCACACGGACCAGAGGCCCCACGTCCTCAGAACTACCAGCAACGTCGGCCAGACCAGCACCATGGACGAGTTGAGCGACCCGGACGCTTCCAGGACGTCCGACTGGACGACTTGGATGATGATACGGACGAGTTTGAGGATGGACACCACTGGCCTCGACACCCATATCAGCGTGACCCTATTCACAGAGGACGCATACGAGAACAAGAGGTACCTCGTCCCTATCCTAATGATATCAAACTAAAGCCTCCTACTTTTGCAGGAAAAGTGGACCCGGAGGGATATCTAGACTGGGAGCGGAGGATGGAGCACATCTTCGACCATTACGGATATCCCGAAGCCAGGAAGATATCTTTAGCAGTGGCCCAGTTCACAGGACATGCACTATCATGGTGGGATCGGGATGCCGCGGAGCGAAGGCGCCATCGGTACGAACCGATCGCTACGTGGACTGACATGAAGTTCCAGTTAAGGCGAAGGTATGTTCCTGCCCATTTCCATAGAGATTTGCAGAAACGTTTTCGTAAGTTGATGCAGGGAATTAAGACGGTTGAAGAGTATTTCGAGGAGTTCGAGCAATTGCGGAATAGGCTTGAGCTCGACGATTCAGAAGAGACTCTGATGGCCCAGTTCGTGGATGGACTGAACGAGAGGATCGCTAGAAAGGTAGAAATTCACCCTTATCACGATATGCCCGAGTTGTTGCACTTGTGTATACAGGTTGAGCATCATAACAAGCGAAAGTCCGCAACCACGACCCGGCCTAGGACCAACACGCCTTGGACTGCACCAGCTCCACGTCCCGTTGACAAAGGTAAGTCGGTTGAGGTCGAGTCTCGGTTCAAGAAGCCGACCATTGAGACGTCTAAGCCCAACCGACCAGACTCAGGTAAGATTACTAGTACGTCCCGTTCAAGAGATATCACATGTTTTAAGTGTCAGGGTAAAGGACATATGTCTCGAGACTGCCCAAACCGGAGAGTCATGATCTTGAACGAAGTCGGCGAGTACGAGTCTCAGGATGAACAGGAGGATGAAGACATGGAGGAACTTGACACAGGGACGCCCATAGAGTATCCTGACTCTGGAGAGCTATTAGTGATCAGGAGAGCTCTCAGTGCGCTTGTTGATCCCGAGACGGTTCAACGCGAGAACATCTTCCACACTCGCTGTACCGTGAACAGCAAGGTATGTAGTCTTATTATTGATGGAGGTTCTTGTACTAACGTGGCCAGCAGGAACATGGTTGATAAGCTCGGTCTGCAAGTGACTAAGCACCCGCGACCGTACCGACTTCGTTGGCTGAACGATGACACGGAGATCCGGATCGCAGATCAAGTAACCGTACCTTTCAGCATTGGGCGATATCACGATCAGGTAGTATGCGATGTGGTTCCTATGCAGGTTGGACACTTATTGCTCGGCCGACCATGGCAGTTCGATAAGGAGTCCTTGCACAACGGGCGGACCAATCACTACTCGTTCATGCACGACAAGCGAAAGTATCAGCTCGCGCCCCTTACACCGCAGGAAGTGCATGAGATGCAACTACACCTTGCCAAGGATAAGAAGAACCGTAAGACCAATTTAATTATCTCTTCACATTCTGTTTCTAGAGCCATTGATCAGAACACGCAAGTGCTACTAATGGTCTTCAGGGAGGCTTTACATTCGTGTTCAGACGATGTTGAGCTTCCCCGGGAAGTTGTTTCTTTGTTGGACAGGTTTAAGGATGTCTTTCCGGACGAGATACCAGCCGGCCTACCGCCCATACGAGGCATTGAGCATCAGATCGATCTCGTGCCAGGAGCGACTCTGCCCAACCGACCCGCATATAGGGTGAATCCGACCGAGGCCAAGGAGCTGGAGAAACAAGTACAGGACCTCATGTCCAAGGGTTACATTCGCGAGAGTCTCAGCCCGTGTGCGGTACCAGTCTTGTTGGTTCCTAAGAAAGACGGGACTTGGAGGATGTGTGTCGACTGTCGGGCCATCAACAACATCACCATCAAGTACCGACATCCCATACCACGGCTGGACGATATGTTGGACGAGCTACACGGAGCGACCGTGTTCTCTAAGATCGATCTACGCAGTGGGTACCACCAGGTTCGAATGAAGGAAGGCGACGAGTGGAAGACGGCTTTCAAGACTAAGCAGGGCCTTTACGAGTGGCTGGTCATGCCATTTGGCCTTACCAATGCGCCCAGTACGTTTATGCGCCTCATGAACCAGGTCTTGAGGGCCTACATCAGTAAGTTTGTCGTTGTTTACTTCGATGATATTTTGATCTATAGTCGTTGTTTTGCTGACCATCTGGTGCACCTTGAGCAAGTAATAGATACTCTTCGAAAGGAGGGTCTTTATGCGAACCTCAAGAAGTGCACCTTCTGCACTGATAAGCTTGTCTTTTTAGGTTTTGTTGTGAGTTCGCAGGGCTTACAGGTTGACCAAGAAAAGATCAAAGCTATTGAGGAGTGGCCGACCCCGACCACGATCGGCCATGTCAGGAGTTTCCACGGTTTAGCCAGCTTCTATAGACGGTTTGTGAAAGATTTTAGCACGGTGGCCGCCCCACTTACAGCCGTGATCAAGAAGGACGTCCCGTTCAAATGGGGCCAATCGCAGGAGACCGCATTTCAGAAACTCAAGGATTTGTTAACCCATGCTCCTATTTTGGTTTTGCCTAATTTTGATAAGACGTTTGAGATTGAGTGTGATGCTTCAGGTTTAGGAATTGGAGCTGTTCTGACGCAAGGTGGGCGACCGGTCGCCTACTTCAGCGAGAAGTTGAGTGGAGCCACGCTCAACTATCCTACTTATGACAAGGAGTTGTACGCGTTGGTTAGATCCTTGGAGACTTGGCAGCATTACTTGCTGGCCAAGGAGTTTGTTATTCACACCGACCACGAGACGCTCAAGCATTTGAGAGGACAAACAAATCTGAAGAGGAGGCACGCTAAGTGGCTTGAGTTCGTGGAGACCTTTCCGTACATCATCAAGTACAAGAAGGGAAAGGAGAATGTGGTAGCTGATGCATTGTCCAGGAGATACACACTGATTAGCACCATGGAGGCCAAAGTTTTGGGGTTTGAACTTATTAAAGAAGATTATGATACTGACCCTGATTTTGGTGAAATTTTTCAGGAATGTAGCAAAGGACCGAAAGGAGTTTTCTACTTGCATAACGGTTTCCTGTTCAGGGGGAAGCGGCTGTGCATTCCTCAGGGATCGATGAGGGAGCTCCTGATCCGAGAATCCCATGGAGGAGGACTGATGGGACACTTTGGCGTGGACAAGACACTGAGTGTCCTAGTAGAGCACTTCTATTGGCCACATCAGAAGCGAGACACGGAGCGTTTCTGCTCCAAGTGCATCACGTGCCTTAAGTCCAAGTCCAGGTCACATCCTCACGGTCTTTACTTACCTTTGCCTATACCTAACCGACCATGGGTCGATATTTCTATGGATTTTGTGCTTGGTTTGCCTAAGATCAGGAACAAGGATGCGATCTTCGTTGTGGTCGACCGGTTTTCAAAGATGGCTCACTTCATACCGTGTTCTAAGACGAATGATGCGACCCAGACAGCCGATCTCTTCTTCAAAGAAGTGGTCAGATTGCACGGACTGCCACGGACCATCGTCTCAGACCGTGACCCGACCTTCCTAGGTCACTTTTGGAGGACGTTGTGGAGGAAGCTTGGTACCAAGCTACTGTTCTCGACCACTTGTCATCCACAGACTGATGGACAGACCGAGGTCGTGAACCGGACTCTCTCAGCCCTCTTAAGGGCCACGGTTGGTAAAAATTTATCACATTGGTTGGATTGCATTCCTTTTGTTGAGTTTGCTTATAATGGTGCCAAACACTCTGCTACTAAGATGTCTCCTTTTGAGGTTGTTTATGGATTTAAGCCAGATACGCCACTTGATCTGAAGCCACTGCCAGCATTGGAGTTCATCAATCTTGATGGAGAGCGCAAGGCTGAGGCCGTCGCCAAGCTACACCAGGCGGTTAAGGAGAACATCGAGAAGAGGACGGAGCAGTACAAGAAGCAAGCCGACAAACACAGGAAGGAGATTGACATTAGGCCAGGCGACTGGGTTTGGGTTCACATGCGACCCGAACGGTTCAGAAACAAGAGAAAGTCCAAGCTTGCTCCACGAGGAGATGGACCATTCCGGGTCCTAAAAAAGATCAACGACAACGCCTACCAATTGGAACTCCCAGGTGAGATGAGCATATCGTCGAGTTTTAATGTTGCTGATTTGTCTCCTTATTGTGCAGGTGATACTGTTCTGAGGCCAGAACCTCTTCAAGAGGGAGGGAATGATGAGGACATCAGCTTGGCCGACACTGAGTTGGACGAACAAGATGGACCAGGCTCTACCAAGAAGCTTACCGACCTGTTCCCGACCATGCGAGATGTACCAAGGACGCGTTCAGGACAACGACAGATACAGGCCGAATTCAACAATGCCATGGAGCAGCTGATCTCTAGGACAAGCCTAGAAGACATCACGACCCAGCTAGGCCATCTCGACCAAGGACAACCTGTCCTGAACCAGTTGGCCCGGAGGATGATCCATACCGAAGCTGACGGCCCATTTGAGCAGACCACGCCCTGGCCCATACTCCGGACGCACGGACCGACCATGATCTTCTGCATCGAGTCAGACGATCCCTTGACCGGTCTACCTCTGGGATAAAGATCATACTCTTTTTCCCTTGTGAAGTTTTGTCCCAGATGGGTTTTCTTCACAAGGTTTTTAACGAGGTGATCCGAGGCCCGTTCACTAGAGAGGCAGACCGGCCCTTCTTCTATTTCGACCGAGGAGTTTCTTTTTCCGTTCCGAGTTTATTTCTTTTGTCTTTTTTTTCTTATAATTTCGTGGCCCATGTTGCTGGCCCAAGTGTTTCAGTTGCAAGTTGTTTAAAACACTCCTTTCTTTGGTTTAATGAGAATTACGCAAGAATAAACTAAGAAAACCCTAGTCGTTGGTGATTTCTTTCTCTCCTCAGCGTGGCTGCCCCTTTGGAGGATCGACATCTCTTGGTTTTTCTTGCTGCCCAGATTTCTTTTAGTGTTCTTACTGCTCTCTAGTTCCTAGATCATCACCAAACCATCCACTGACCAAGCTGAGAGTGCCTTCGGCCAGCAGCTTTGTCCCATCCATTCACATCTCTCTCAGCCATCAACCACCACACCACTCCATCTCACATCACTTAGCCTTTGCTTGCCCTCAAGCAAAACAGAGAACTAGAATGTAGTGAAGAGGTTTGAAAACTCTTCAGAAACTCTTTTCATCCGAGAAGCAGTAACACTCAGATTTCCCTTAGTAATCCACATGAAAGAATCAACCTGCAGACATCAAGACCAACATATACTTCCCCCACACTTAGCAACTGTCCTAAGTAAACTCCACAATCACATTCAAGCATTCAAATTCTCCCTACTGACTTCTGCAAGTATTTAAGTGCGGTCTCACCTAAGGAATATCGATCAAAGGCACATGGATTCTTACCTTATCAGCTCTAGACCACCATACTATCTTTCTCTAGTCCCTTTCTTCTCTTTTCCCTTCCTTAACAACTGATTTTTCCCCATTGGGTATCATTTTATTTTTTTTTATCAGTGTTCTTCCCGTTTTGGGGTGTACTTTGGACACATTCCATGGATGCAGAGGATATGAGAGTTTTAGCTACCATTCCCATGACCACTTCGGAGTTACTAACTCATCCTCAGTTTATTATTATTATTATTATTATTATTTTTTTTAATGGAAGGGGAGAAGGGAACTAGATGGGACAGGTTTACAGGCTGTGTCAGAACTAACAAGGGAATCCGACACAAAGTATTCCAAGCCCTTAGGTGAGAAAATCTAAGTCAGTATTAGGGTGAAGTCAGTAAAAGATCCTCTGATACCTGAAGTGATGTGGGTGTCCTCAGTAGGTTGATCCATGTCTGGGTTTTCTAATAGTCAGAGATAATATGCAGCTTCATCTCAATGGTTATGTAAGTTCCTGCAAGTGCTACTAATCTTCTAAAAAATCATTGTTTCTTACTTAAACAAATTTTGACTCAATAAAACAAAATTTTTGAAATTGTTTAAATGACTCTAAGAAAACAAAAGAAAGAAGTTAGTAGAACCTCCCCCACACTTAAAACACATTGTCCCCAGTAGTGTCAAGCGAAGGATTGGCAAAAAAGAAAAAGAAAAATTTGTTTATGGAATGGTTAAGTTCTCTCGGGTTTTACCTCTGTCGCTCAGGCATCGATCGTTGCACTAAGTGCATCGACCGTTGCTAGGCGATTTTTCGTGTATGATCGATCATTGCTCAGGACCGCAACGATCGCTGCAGTGCGATTTCGATCGTGTTGTGACGATCGACACAATGCTGTGTCGATCGACGCACTGCGATTTCATCCGAGACCTGCAAACAAAAACTCACCAAAACCAGAAACAAGCGTAAAATCCTATAAAAACACTAAAATCAAAATGCAAAAACGAAAACAGTGGGTTGCCTCCCACTCAGCGCTTGTTTAAGGTCATTAGCTTGACGCTTCAGCAGATTTATGTTGAGGGTGCATCATCCAGATGCAGAATCTGCCCTCCTGGAATCTCGGCCTTAGCCCAATAATGTTTCACCCGCTGTCTATTCACAGTGAATTCATAACCGTCCTTACCAGTTAGAACGACAGCTCCATACGGACGCACCTCTTTGATTGTGAAGGGACCAGACCACCTTGATTTCAGCTTACCTGGAAACAAATGCAAACGAGAGTTATACAAAAGTACGTGATCATTGGGCTCAAACTGTCTGGAGACAATCTTCTTGTCATGATATGCCTTAGTCCTCTCCTTATACAGCTTTGAGTTCTCATAAGCAAAATGTCTGATCTCATCCAACTCATTAAGCTGTACCAATCTCCTCTCTGCAGCAGACTTAAGATCAAAGTTCATCTGTTTCACAGCCCATGCTGCTTTGTGCTCAAGTTCCACTGGCAGATGACATGCTTTTCCATATAGCAGATGGAATGGAGTGGTCTCAAGTGGTGTCTTGAATGCTGTCCGGTAGGCCCATAATGCATCATCTAACTTTGCTGCCCAATCTTTTCTTGTCTTTCCAACTGTCTTCTCAAGGATCTCTTTAATCTGCCTGTTAGAAACCTCAACTTTTCCACTAGTCTGAGGGTGATAAGGAGTAGCGACTCTGTGATGAACTCCATGCTTCTTTAGCAGCTTCTCGAAGACCTTATTGATAAAATGAGATCCTCCATCACTAATCACTATACGAGGCACTCCAAATCTGGGGAATATGATGGTCTTAAACAGCTTAATGACCACTGAAGAATCATTGGTTGGACTAGCTATTGCTTCAACCCACTTAGACACATAGTCTACAGCAACCAAGATGAACTTGTTCCCATAGGATGAGGGAAAAGAACCCATGAAATCTATACCCCAACAATAAAAAACCTCAACTTCAGAATGAAATTCTGAGGCATTTCATGCTTCTTGCTGATTTTCCCTCTCCTCTGACAGGCATCACACTGAATGATGAAAGAATGAGTGTCTCTAAACATTGTAGGCCACCAGAAACCTGCTTGCAGAACCTTAGACACAGTCTTCAATGTAGCAAAATGTACAGCATAATCTGATCCATGACAGTGGAAGAGGATATCAGGGACTTCAGATTCAGCAATGCATCTCCTGTAAAGACCATCTGAACAGTGCTTATAGATATAGGGCTCATCCCAGTAGTATCTTCTAAGCTCCCTAAAGAACCTTTTCTTTTCATAACCCTTTAAATCATCTGGTTCAGTCTCAACAGCAAGGTAATTAGCTATATCTGCATACCAGGGTCGATCAGAGGTTGCTACAGCAGCAATTTCGAAGTCATAATTCCCAATTCTGACTCTGAAAGACTCTCGGCTCGTATCTGGTATGCATCGACCGTTGCATGAGCGTGTATCGATCGTTGCTTCCCCGATACTTGTATCGACCGTTGCCAATGTGGAATCGATCGACACAATGCGATTGTCCCGATAGTTCTGCAACTCATTGCCCAAATCCGTCTGAAAAACTGTACTGATCATGTTGACGTTTTCCTCAGGCAAATAATCATTTATAGGCACGTCTTCCTCAACTAGCAACCTTGAAAGATGATCAGCAACTCCATTCTCCACTCCCTTCTTGTCCCTTACTTCAATATCAAACTCCTGAAGCAACATAATCCATCTCAACAATCTAGGCTTAGCATCCTTTTTCTGCATTAGATACTTCAGGGCTGAATGATCAGTGTGAACAATCACCTTGGAGCCAACGAGATAGGGGCGGAACTTCTCAAATGCAAAGACAACAGCCAACAGCTCCTTCTCCGTGGTTGCATAGTTCCTTTGTGCATCATCTAGTGTCCTACTAGCATAATAGATAGCATGGAGCTTTCTGTCCTTCTTCTGTCCCAGAACAGCTCCTACAGCAAAATCACTTGCATCACACATAACCTCAAAAGGTAGATCCCAATCTGGAGGCTGAACTATTGGAGCGCTCACCAATGCCTGCTTGATCTGTTCAAATGCAGTCTGACAGTCTGCAGTGAACTCAAATTTGGTATCTTTACACAGCAAAGCAGTAAGTGGCCTAGCAATCTTACTGAAGTCTTTGATGAACCGTCTATAGAAGCCAGCATGTCCAAGAAAGCTTCTTATGGACTTAACAGAATCAGGTGCCTGAAGGTTGGTCATTACCTCGATCTTAGCGTGGTCCACTTCGATCCTTGCTTCAGACACTTTATGTCCAAGAACAATACCATCTCTGACCATGAAATGGCATTTTTCCCAGTTAAGGACCAAGTGTTTCTCTTCACATCCAGTCAGCACCTTGCACAGATTATCTAAACATTCATTATAAGATGATCCATAGACTGAGAAATCATCCATGAATACCTCCATAAAGTCCTCAATCATATATGTGAATATGGACATCATGCATCTCTGGAAAGTGGCAAGAGCATTACAGAGTCCAAAAGGCATCCTACGGTAAGCAAATGTGCCATATGGACAAGTAAAAGTGGTCTTTCCCTGATCTTCTGGGTGGACAGGAATCTGAAAGAAACCTGAGTATCCATCGAGGAAGCAGTAATAAGGATGATTGGCTAACCTCTCTAGCATCTGATCAATAAAAGGCAAGGGAAAATGATCCTTCCTAGTTGCAGCATTCAGCTTCCTGTAATCTATGCACATCCTGTGTCCTGTTACAGTCCTAGTAGGGATCAGCTCGTTCTTCTCATTCTTCACAACTGTAACTCCGCCCTTCTTAGGTACTACATGGACTGGACTCACCCAATCACTGTCAGAGATAGGATAGATAATCCCTGCATCAAGGAGTTTCATAATCTCCTTCTTAACCACTTCCTGCAGATTAGGATTAAGCCTTCTCTGATGCTCAACAGACGTCTTAGACTCATCCTCAAGATGTATCCGATGCATGCATAGCTCCGGTGAGATACCTGAAATGTCATCAAGAGAATAGCCAAGAGCTTTGCGATGCTTGCGCAGCTTGCTTAGCAGTAAAGTGAGCTCTGCGTTGTCCAAACTAGCATTAACAATCACTGGATAAGTTGAATTAGGTCCAAGAAATGCGTACCTTAGCCCGGATGGAAGTTGTTTTAGCTCTATTTTCGGAGCTTTTTCCTCGGCCCAATCTCTGTCGACTTGCAACGACCGATGCTTAGGTAGTGTCGATCGTTGCGTCGTCGCGTCAGACACTTCCACCTGCATTGCTACTTTAACAGAATCCATCAATCTCGTATAGCACATTGCTGACTCGTCCTGCAGGTACTCCAGCTCCAATATAGAGCTCAGTAAAGCCCTTTCTAGTGGGTCTTCAGCATGTGATTGGTGAAAGTACTCTGCAGCCAGATCACCCAATGTGTCCACATAGAAGGTCTGTCCGTCGATGGTTGGTCTCTTTACCAGCTTGTCCATATCAAAACTCATCTTCAGATCTCCCACATTCAGAACTATTTTACCTCCTTGACAGTCAATCATCGCACCAGCTGTAGCTAAGAAGGGCCTGCCTAGAATCAGTGGATCTTTTGGCTCCTGTCCATACTGTAGAACCACAAAGTCAGTTGGGATCACACATTTGCCAATCATTATAGGCACATCCTCCAATACTCCTTCGGGAATCCTGATTGTTCTATCTGCCAGAACCAGTGATATCCTAGTGGGTATAAAGTCAGTCATCCCGAGCCTTTTAGCACATGAGAGGGGCATAAGATTCACACTGGAACCAAGATCACATAGAGACCTTTCGAATCTCTCTCTATAGATAGCACAATCCAACACGAAGCTTCCTGGATCCTTTAACTTCTCGGGAATTCTACCCTGAATCACTGCACTACAAACCTCATTGATCATCATTACACTCTCCTCATCAGACCACTTTCCAGCAATCATATCCTTAAGGCATCTCCTCATCACATGAGAGGTTTCCATGGAGTCCATCAAAGGCACTTCAACTTTCACCTTTTTAATGAACTCCTTCCACTTTGCATACTGCTATCATTCTTAGCCTTTCTGGGATTCTTGGGATAAGGTACCTTAGGCTTGTACACTCTCTCGGTCGACTGTTTCGGTTTCTCTGGTTTTGAACCCTCTGCAGTCGCCCTGCATCGATCGTCACTAGAGTTGTGTCGATCGTTGCTGGGTGACTTTGCTACGATAGTTTCTTCGTTATCGCCTTGTATCGACCATTGCTTGGTTGCGTCGATCGATGCATTGCGAAAGTCATGGATCTCATCTTCCAACTCTTCAATTTCCACGAGTTCTTCCACACTCAGCTGCTTTTTCTGGCCAGGTAACAGCTCCTTACCACTTCTCAATGTCACTGCATTGCATTGGTACTTGGGATTAGCATCAGTTCGTCCCGGGAGATATCCATCTTCCCTCTGAGCATATCCAGCAGTTCTTGCAACTCTAGCATCAAGCTCCTTCATGTGTGCGCTCAGATACTCAAACTTCCCATTCAGCTCCTTATAGACTGTCCCTATCTTCTAGTTGACGTCTGCGGCATTCTTAGTCTGACTCTCCATCAGCTGTTTCATCATTGTTTCCATCCTACTCTCATGAGTCGTAGGTGCAGGAGGAGTCTGATAAGATGAAGATCCATAGGTTCTCTGAGTACCTTGTCCAAAAGGCTTATGAAAACCACTAGTCTGTCCAAAAGAGTTATGATTGCCTGTGAAGGCACTCTTTTGTCCTCCATTGAAGAACCTGTTACCCTGCTGATTACCAAACCTGTTACCTTGGAAACCAGATCCTCCAATGTAATTCACATCTTCTTCCTGAGTGTCCTCCTCAGTCTGAATTACCTCAACATCTTGAGCAAAGTGGACAACCTTCTTATTATCCAGGAGATTGCAGATTGTGTCCATCCTAGATCTCAATTCAGCCATCTCTGAATTCTCTACACTTCCACCAGATTTCTTCCTCCTCTCATCCATAGTCTTGCAACTGTTGCTGCTTACTAAGTTTTCAATCAACTGCTTAGCTTGTGCAGGAGTCCTGGTGTTGAAGTTTGCATTACTGGAGTTATCCAGCGCAGACTGATATGGCAGATCTATGCCTCTGAAAAAGACACCAAGCAATTGGACTTCAGTGAATCCATGGTGTGGGCAGTCACGCTGGTACTTCTTGAATCTCATCCAGGCAGCTTTTAAAGGCTCCACAGCTCCTTGGGAGAATGTGAGTATGTCCTGTCTGGACTGATCTGAACGCGCATCATCATAGAAATGACGCAGGAACTCACTCTTCAGGGCTGCCCAAGTATCAAACTGCCCAGGTGGCAGTTGCTTCAGCCATGCACCAGCGTCTCCAGCGAGACTGTGCGGAAAGAGCTTAAGGAACAGATAATCCTGGCAAACTCCATCATACTTCATGCCAGTGACTATGTCCTCAAACGAATCAATGTGATCCATAGGCTGCTTTATTGGGTGACCATGGAATGCATTATGTCTCATCAGCGAGTAGTAGATAGTCTTGATCTCAAAATCATTCCTCTCAAAGCCAGGAATCACCAAAGCTGACCGGTTTGCATGAAACTCATCCGGTCTGTTGTAGTCAGCTAAGGTCCTCTCATGTACAACCATCTCTCTACCTCGGGCCTGTCCTTGACCCTGGTTTTGCTCCTGTTGCGGTGGCTCAGGAGGATCAGGGATGACATTCCCTTCAGCATCAACCCTTTGCCAAGCAGCATTGTACGGGTTGTTATCTTTGTCCCTCAGAGTACCTTGAGCATCGCGTACTAGAATTAGCTTCTGTACTACCATTCTTTCTCTTCTTTCTCTTCTGTTAGTCCTCTCTAGACGTCCAAGTTCTTCAAGATCGAGATTGATTGGGTTTGAGTTCGGATTACTTCGAGTTTCACGCTTCTGCATAAACTGTTTGTAATCGTCAAGCAACGATCGATGCTATCAGTGCAACGATCGATTCAATTCTCAGAATCGCCTAGTGACGATCGACACAAGAGGCGCAACGATCGACGCAAGGCGAAATCGGTACTTGCGACAGAGAGAAAACAGAGAAAAAGTTTAGTAAATAAAATAAAAAAAAAACGAAAACAAAAACAAAAAAAAGAAAAATTCCTAGTAAAAACCCTAAGTTCGGTCCTATCGAAGACTCTAAGAGTCCCCGGCAACGGCGCCAAAAACTTGATATGTCGAGTTTTAATCCCTATACTAACTGCAAGTGCACAGTAATGTCAATGTAGTATATAGGGTATCGAATCCACAGAGACTCTGGTCTCGATAGATCAGAACCGTAGAGATTAATACTAAGAATAAAGCAGGTGGTGAATGAAATAAAAGCAAGGAAATAAAGTAAATCAGTAGCAGGAATTTGTTGTGAAAGCAATAAACTAAAAGCGCTAAGTCTAGGGAATTCTCAGGAAATCAGACAAGCAGAAAAGTTAATCAGTCAGGATCAAATTAAACTCAGTTCTAGAACTCAAATCACGGAATTAGAATTAACCAAATCTCTTTGCGAAAATCCTCTAAGTCTAACTGCAGTAATCCAAATCTCTTTGCAATTACTAACAGATTAAACCAGCATTAATTTCAAGTTCGATATGTTCACAATTAAACTAAACCAAATCTCTTTGCGAATAATTCAATTGCTCAACCTAAATAGTTCAGATTCTAAACCACACTCTCGTGTCGTATTTAGCAACCTAAGATCTAGATTCTAATTGATCAGGTTAGAACTAGCATTAAGCACAATTTAGTTTGAAGAACATTCTAATCATGTGAATCCTTAACTGAATTAAACAAGTCTAGCAAGTCATCAAATCCTTAATGAGAAACCCTAAACTTAACTATGAATCTACTCAGACATGATTAATGAAACAGAAATCATAGAAATAATAGATTGCATATAAGAAATTAAATAGATAAAGGGGTTCGAAATCTTCTCCAAAATAGATGAAGTACAGGATTAGATCAGCCCCAAAAGCTCTAAAAATCTCTTAGCTCTAAGTATGAAAGCGTCTCTAAAATAAACACCAAAATCCTAAATATATAGGCATAATCTCGGCTGGGGCTTCTGTGTAAATACTGGAACTTTTCTGGGCTTTTCTGCAAATCTTCATAACTTCATTAACCGCCGTATTTCGGCCCATCTCGCTAGTGTGTCGATCGACACCAAAGGTGTGTCGATCGATGCACGATCATCAAATCGGACAGTGAGTTAAACTCTCGGCCAAAATGCTCCAAAACTCCCAAAATACTCCAAAATCTCCACATTAGCTCCAAACCTGATTAAACTTGTAAAAGACTCTAAAAGAACACAAAAGACACTAAAAACACAACTATATCATGACATAAAACCGGTAAAAACCATGATATATCAACTGCTAAACCTAACATCAAGAAGGACACCCCAGATGTCCTTATGGTACAAAAGGGTAAAAAGTTTAAGAAACTTGGTAAGAACAAAGGTGATGGCAAGACAAGCTCGATTGTGAATCCAAGCGAGTCTGGCCATGCTCCTAAGGTTAAAACCAGTCCTTCTGAAGATGTTAAGTGCCGTTATTGTAATGGTTATGGGCATTTGAAAAGAAACTGCAATAAATTCTTGGAAGATTATGAGAAGCTGAAGAAGACGTATGAGACTTCTTCTTCAGGTATTCATGTTATAAAAGTAAATGTTACTTCTTATGGTTCTACTTATTGGGTATTAGATACCAGCTGTGGTACTCATATTTTGTGAAAATGTGCAGGGCCTGAGCAAAAGTAGGACTATGGAGAAAGGACAAGTGGATCTATGCGTGGGAAATGGAGCAAGAGTTGCTGCATTAGCCGTAGGAGTATTTCATTTGTTTTCTTTTATGGCATGTTTTGAACTTAAAACTGCTACTATGTACCTGCTATGAGCAGAATGATTATTTCTATTCCTTGTTTGGATATGGAAGGATATCATTTTTCAAATTAAGAATAAGTGTTATTCATTTGATTACAATGATATATTTTATAGTAGCAATCCATTAGAGAATGGACTTTATGTTCTAAACCAGAATGTGCCTAACTATAACATTAATACCAAGAGATTCAAGTCAAATGATACGAATCAAGCTTCTCTCTGGCATTGTCGTTTTGGGCCATATAAATAAGAAACAGATTCAGAAGCTCCACAGTGATGGGCTTTTGGGCTCATCTGATTATGAATCATAATGAGTAAAGTGGATCTTGTTTATTGGGTAAAATGACGGAGGCCCCTTTCAACAAAGGTAGTGTCGATCGACACAAACGGTGCGTCAGTCGATACAGGTTGCGAACGATCAAAATGAAAGGGCCAGAGGCTTATTGGGTTTTATACATACGGATGTATATGGGCCAATGAGCACTAGTGCTAGAGGAAACTTTCAGTACTTCATTACATTTACTGATGTTTTCAGTAGGTACGGTTAAGTCGTATTAATAAGACATAAGTCAGAATCTTTTGAAAAGTTCAAAAGAGTTCCAGAATGAAGTACAGAATCAATTTAGCAAAAGTATTAAAGCTCCACGATGAGATCATGGAGGTGAATACTTAAGTCAAGAATTTAGTGATCATCTGAGAGATTGTGAAAGTGTTTCACAATTCACTCCTCCTGAATCGGACTTTATTTGATATGGTTCGATCAATGATGAGTCACTTAGATCTTCCAATATCCTTCTAAGAATACGCTCTAGAAAGTCTGCGTTTACAACTAAATAGGGTTCCATCAAAATCAGTTACAGAGACACCACATGAGATGTGGACTGTTAATATTCCTGATTTGTCTTTCAAGAAGATTTAGGGTTGCGAGACTTATATAAAACGTTTAATCTCTGATAAGCTCACACCCAAATCCGATAAGTGCTACTTCATTGGTTGTCCTAACGAAACCAAGGCATGTTACTTTTACGACCAGTCCGAGAACAAATTGTTTGTTGCTCGAAACTATGTTTTTCTTGAGAGAGAGTTTATTTCCAAGAGAAACAGTGGGAGTAAAGTACAACTTGAAGAAGTTCGAGAACCGCAGGAAAATGCTCAACCCGTAGAGGAAGAGCAACAGTTGGATCTACAAAGAGTTGTAGAAACCGGGCCTGTGGAGCCTGAAATTCGCAGATCCGAAAGGATCCGTCACGAACCCGAGAGATATGAATTTCTCGTAACCAATTGTCATGATTTGTTGATCATTGACAGTGACGAGGCTGCGAATTTTGAAGAAGCAATAATGAGCCCTGACTCCGAAAATGGCTGAAAGTCGCTGAATCCGAAATGGGATCCATGTCACAGAACCAAGTATGACTTGGGTTGATTTACCCACTACAAGAAAAATCTCTATTCTTAGCACACGAAAAACGCTATGGTATGTATATGATGGCGTTTGTGATAATGCTATGTCTGCCCCAGCTATAATAGCTCGGCGATATGTGATAGCACTTTCGTCCGTGCTATAATATATTGCATCTATAATAGCGATAGTTTCCTTTGCTATAGTTAGATCCGAGCCGAGCCGAGCCAAGCCGTATTATTATTATTATTATTATTATTATTATTATTATTATTATTATTATTATTATTATTATTATGAATTGGATTTTTATTTAAAAAAATATTTGAAACCATTTTATTAATACACCAAAATTGTTTACACAAAATATCATATATGGAATCTGCACTTGTTACAAAAATGTTTACACAAAAGATCCTTCAATGTTTTCACAAATGTATAATATCGAAAAATATAAGCAACTCAAATACTATACTTTAACAATATGCTCGGCCGAAGCTTCAGGTGGCAAACCCCGGCAACAATCAAGAGCCTCTTCTGCACTAATTGCATCCCACACACCAACACTTGAGATGATAAGTCGACCACCAGCTGAAGACAACTACATAACCAACAAAAAAAAAAAATAGATACATTTTTCAGAATAAACTCGATACTTGTAGAATTTCAACTAACGCCCTAACCACAACAGAAGAGAGTTAAAGATTTTTGAACCTTGACTTGCTTCACATAAGGAACTGGAACAATCTATTCATGAATAGACATGTAAAAGATTCAAACAAACGAGTATGTTTGTCAATATTCTACGAAACAGAATGAATGTTATTGAGATCTATCTACCAATACTTAAGGAATAGTCAATATTAAGCAACAACCTAAATAGCTTACATGATGTGTAATACTCTCATCATCCTCCTTAAAAGGTGAACCTTCTCCTTCCCAAGACACCATCCCACCAAAAGCAGGAAGATTCCAAAGCAGGGACTCTCTTGGAACCTACATAGACATGTAAAAGATTCAAACAAACGAGTATGTTTTGTCCCTAGCTACCAGTTTAATTTGCAAATGATTTTGATATTGTAGAAATAAATTCAGTGATGAAAAGTGAATGAATCAATAACGAGTAAGTTACTACACTAACTACATTATATGAAATTTAAAGATAAAAGTAACATAATATCTGATAATATATGCCCTTAACAGACACAAGCACTTTCCGTAATGCATGAGTCCGAGAAAGGTAAGCTTGCCATTCATGGCTCAATCTAATTCACAAAGTAAGCTTATGGATACGAGAATACGAGAAGGACACAAAGAAATTATAAGTGGACATATAAGATTCTGACCTTCTACAGTTGTGGACTCGTTTAACATCAAGGTTTTCCCTGTCTGAAGCAGGTAACACCGCAAAAAGATGAACCATTGTAAGACATACGCCAGTATATCAAAGGATACAGTTCGGCTATGTGTTGACTGTCGGGTTCAACTAGTCGCTCTAGGATGGATTCTACCTTGCTGAGCATGTAGACATACGCCTGCATCTTCTACCTTCAGATCGGTTTCAGAGTTGCGGGGAAGGACTGATGCGTTATAGACATACGCCTGCATCTTCTACCTTCAGATCGGCTCTGTTCTTCCATAGGTTCTTTGCTTAGTCTAGCTCCTTCCAGAAAGTTTCATAGCGTCCAGGAATGCTGCAATATGGAGTGGAAAACTGTTAGATACTGAGAAAGGTTACACACAAAGATGGACCATAAGAAGTTTGATATTCAGGAATCCTGACTCATGATATTGTGTCATTTGATACTTAGTAGAGAGGAAAGATTGTCGCCAATGGGCTTACTAAGAGATTTATTAATCAAACAACTTAGGCTCTTGACTGCTACTAAACATATCCTTGATGCAAATCCCAAGTTTCACATGCATCTCAAAGAATGAAATGAAAAAAGATGGTTTGTTGACAAGAATCTAGAAATGGTTGTAAACTATGGCTAGGAAAATGTTGAAGGAGGAGAGATAACGACCTAGCAAGACGGGTGTAGAGCAGTTGCTTAGACAACTCTTGGCACTTCTCCACAGTGGCAGGTTCCTGGATATATTGCTTGTGCCTGTAGTAGGAAATTCCATGCTTAGCCACAAACTTTGAGGCCTCACATGCCTTTGACTGAACTTGTATCAACTTTGATGCCATCTTCAGAACCTAATCCTACCAAATACAATAAACTGTAACATGAAGCCCCTCTAAATTAACCAATTTTCAGTATCAGAAACAAAAATAAAAACCCAGAGGAGGAGAAACAATTCCAAATGCAGCAGCATTACTTAAGCACGCAAATTTGATCCCCAAAACTTTGACATTCGAAAAGCCTTACAATTTCCCTGATGCGGTAAACATTTTCCAACATAACCCATATCAGAATTACCTTCAAAAAGAGAGACTTTCCAATAAATTCACATAAAATCGAGCTAAAAGACCTAAAATTTTAACCCTTAATCCCCAATTCATGAGCAGCAGATCGAACGAGCTCCAGTGTGAATTAACCAAGCACGCCAAAACTCAAATTCTGTGACTCCTAGAAACGAAGAATCTACACTGAAGCAGGAACAGATCACTGGATGCAGAAAGAGAAGAATCTCAATCACATCGAGAAAATCGAGAAAAGGAGAAAAGAGAAGAACCTCAATCACAGAAGATGAAGAGCTAGAGCCGGAACAAGCTAACGGCGTTCACCGGTGCGGAACTCGACGTAGAGATGCGGAGAGGTAGGAGCTTGTCGGTTCTGAAGAGACGAGGAGACGCCGGAGAAATGGAGCTAGGGTTTGGGTGAGATGGGTCAGAGGGATTGGGAGGTGAAGGAGGAGGCGTGAAGAGCGAAATCTTCCACAGTGGACCCGTAAGAAGCCGTGGAGGAAGAAGAGAGTGGAGGGTCGGAAGAGAATCTGAGAATGAAGAGAGAATGAGGAAGAGAGAAAATGGGAGACGAGAAAGAGAGTCGTGAAGAAGAGAGGAAAAAAAAAGTTAAAGAGAGGGAAAAAAAATAACTTCCCCCCAAAATTAAAAAATTTGGGACAAAAATTTTTCTAAGTCAAAATTTATTTGGCGGTTTAGCCAAAATTTTAACAAATATTGGCGGAAAGGGTGATTTTTGTTCCCGCTTACTAATTCAGTATATTAGCATTATATCAATGCTATCGAAAGTAGAAAAAATCTAAAATTTATCTTCAATAGCAGTTTGGAAAACCGTGCTATTATATTATGCTATCAATACGCATAATTTTTGTAGTGACCCGATGGTATAGAAGCCATTGTGAGTAGATGGATTTTCAAGAAGAAAAGTTGACATGGATGTACAAAGCTAGGTTGATGGCAAAAGGTTTCAAGCTAATTCATGGTATTGACTATGAAGAAACCTATTCCCAGTCAACGTGCTTAAGTCCATTCGGATTTTCCTAGCAATCGCCACTCATAATGGTTATGAGATTTGGCAGATGGATGTGAAAACAGTTTTCCTTAAAGGAATTCTAGAAAGGGATGTGTACGTGACACAACCTGAAGTTTTCATTGATCCTAATGAAGCTAGGAAGATATGCAAGCTTCGCCGATCCGTTTATGGATTGAAGCAAGCATCTCGGAGTTGGAATCTTCGTTTTGGTGAAGCAGTCAAAAGGTTTGACTTCGTCATGAATGAAGAGGAACCATGTGTTTAAGGAGGACTAGTGGGAGCGCAGTTGCATTTCTAGTATTGTATGTTGATAACATACTACTTCTCGGAAAAGAAGTTCCATCGTTTTCAGTCTGTTAAGACCTGATTCGAAAGCTGTTTTTCGATAAAATTATGGGAGAAACCGTATACATTCTTGGAATAAGAATCTATAGAGATAGATTGGATAAGCTAATTGGATTGTGCCAAGATACTTATAGTGATAAGGCCTTGCACATGTCCAATATGCAGGATTCCAAGAAGGGCTTCGTGCAAATGACTCTTGGTATTACTCTTAGCAAGACGCAGTGTATTTCGACACACGCTGAGCAAGAGCAAATAAGGGTCAGACTACTGCTAAAGGCATTAGATGTCTTAAGATGTGATCTTAATTTTAGTGGGAGTCATTGTTATTAATTTTAGTTATGATATGATGTTCGTAGAAACATAATTCGATTATGTTATTGAAATCTGACATCTATGTTATTTAATAATGGTTATTAAATAATAGTCCCAAAGTAATTTATGACATTTTATAGGTCATCAAGTATGTGACTTGATCATGAAACCCTATAGATAATAAATGACATAAATTATGTTGGTCCCTGGTCGAGGTTGTTAAAGTGGGACATTAACAACCACGTGAGACTAGTGTGTGAGGTGACTGATGACTAAGTTTCATGGAGTCATTAATAAGAGTATTAAAGTCAATCACATAGATATGTGTTAGAGAACACATGATCGGACATGACCCACTGATGAGAACTCTACGGGATAGTTATATAAGTGTCATGAGAGTTTTCATTACGACTATAGAGTATAGTCCTTAGACCTGAGTTCATCATGTTTTCTTACATATGAATTGGTCCGCTTTAACCTTGTCAAATGTCAGCCGTAACTGGTGACTATAAAGGCATTGATTGGGCGTATCATGAAGTGTGTGAAGAAACAGGGATGGAACAAGATGGGATTTGTCCCTCCTATATAACAGGAGATAAATATCTCAGGGCCCATCGAAGATTTGATACTGAAAAATGTGTGGCCACACTCAAACGAGGTGATTGTCAGTCATTTGTCTTATCGGTATAAATCGGAGTTCGATGAACATGATCTTGGCTAAATAAGGGTGACACAGATCTTGCCTTATGCCAGATCGAGATATAGTGACGAAGGGATTAAAGGAATAGATGATTCCAGTACAAGTGGGAGATTGTTGGGAATGTCCTGAAATCTATTGTACTTACTCTAAGTGAAAGTCGTATTGTCGAGATGAGACAATCATATGACACTAGGCAGTCATAATGCTTTGCTAAAAGCCACTTATGATCAATGAGTTTAGAACTCATTGCTAGTGTTATATGATCCTACAGGGTCACACACCTAAGCAAACTGGACGTAGTATACGAGGTTGATCATTCATGTAATGATCTGATGAATGCATATTTGATATGCATTCGATACCAATTTTCTAGGGTAGTGTCGATCGACACATCAAGTGTGTCGGTCGACACAACTCGCGAATTGCCAGATTAAAATCGGTTTAATCGTTGGTTAATTCGGTTGTGGTTTAAGTCGACATATATAAGATATATGGCGACCTAAACACAAAACTTAACCTAATTCAGAGCCACCAGAACGGTAAGAAAAACCTCTCGAGAGATCCGATCTCTAAAGGCACTAGCATCCCTCCTGTTCAGTTTGTGTGCGTGTGGATACCAGTAGAGGTACAGCGTCTGAGGTGCTTCGTGATCTCGATTATCTGCAAAACCTTCCGCTGCTAATAACCAGGTAATCCTGAGATCCTAATGATTCGATTATATGAACCCTAGATCCTAGGCTTGGAATTCATACTAGGATTGCCTAATTGGATTAGGATCTGCTAGAAATTCCTTCAGGATGAATAACATTCGCACATGTGAATGAATAGTATTCATCCAAAACAGAATTATGTAAAATGACATTTTTGTAAATAATCAAAAATGAACTTTTTTTGTTTACTTTTTTTTTTTTTTATCTCTTCCTATTTTAATTATGAAAATTTCATTGTCTCCCACTTAAATTTTTTTGGTAAAAATGTTAAGATTTATTACCGATTTTTATTTTTTTACAGAAATACAGAGAAAACAAAGAAGACAGATTAACCAAAAATAAACTAAAAGAACAGCCACAACTCAAAAACGAAACAAAGATGCGTTTTAGGTTGGCCCGAGTGAAGGACTTAGTAAACCGAGCCAATTCCAAACCAGAGAGCATCAATCAAACGAGAACCGTCGACCAACCCATATTTGCCATAGTTCGAAAGAACTAGAGTTCCCGTCATAGTTGCCACGAGCATTCCCTAAGGCTAGCCCTCAAAGCTCGAATGAAACAGCTACAGCTTCTCCGAAAACTTACGGGATCTCCGGAGCCTATGACTGACTAATTTGCCGCTGTTGACAAGGGAGCCCAAGCGGGTCGTCGAAGCGTCTTTTCCAATTACCATCCCCAAGAGAAAGAATCTCTCAAGAACCAGCCCCACAGAAACAAAACTAGCCACCATAAAAACCCCGGCGCCTCTACATCTCGGGTTCGAAACCGGCCCACCAGCAACACCGGTTAGAACCGGAGCCACATCAAGCACTAACCCAAAAAAGCAACATCGCCAATCCCGCTTCGAGTTGAGCCAAAAACACCGACGAATGACACCAAAGCCACACCGGGAGTTGATGGCAGCGGAGCCACCGCCGAGCCACACGCCAGACCACAGCAAGGAATCACCGCCGGAGGATCTCAACTTCCTGAACAGACCCGTGAGCCACCTCGATGGGGCTAGCCACAGAGCCGTAACCACCAAATCCTTCCAAGCTAACACAAGACTCGTACTCAAAGTCTAACACCGCCGGTTTGAAGATCGAAGGCGGAGCAAGTCCACCAACACCGTCTCCACCGCAAGACGAAGGAGACCCGAAGAGATAGAGGCGAAGAAACTCACCAACACTACTCTGCCACCGAGCGCGAGCCGCAAGAAGCAAGATACGCCGAGGACCACCGGTGCAAGAAAATCGCCGGAGACGGAGAGGGTAAAACGTCGAGCATACCAGGCCAGACGGAAGAGCCGAGAACTACCACCGAGCGCAGAGCGCCAAAACTCCACCGCAGCTGTCGCGACACCGCGATAGCTGCGCCGCCGGAAAACCAGAGGACCACACTGCGCTCAAACCACCTCAGTACGACATCACCGGAGGCCACAAACACCAGAGAAAGACGACGAAGCTACAAGAAAGCGAAGCAATGCCCGGCGCCGGAGGTAAAAGAGCCTCCGGCACCGAGGAGCGGCCAGATCTGGGAAGAGTTGGCTGGCGGTGGAAAGGGTTTGGCTAAGGCTCGAGAGAGAATTAGGGTTGAGGAGAGAGAAAGTTAATGTTCTTTCAAAACAAAAAATTTCAAAATTTATTACACTTTATTGTCTCTAACCTCTATTACCCATATTTTAACTCTTACATCGTCTTCTATAAGAGCCGAATGTTCATCCATCAGGTTGCAATCATTCAATTTGATATATCTATCACTCAGCGTCTTGAAGATATGTGCATTCCGTTCATGTAAGCCTTGTCCTAGACTCGTACAGTCGTACTTATATCATTTTGGTGTCATACAAACCTCAATTCTTTGTTTTATGGTTTGTTTCTTTCTTTCGAAAGCTCTAAAACCCATAAACAATGTTTTATGTGTTATGAATAATAATATGGATGCCCATTATAAGGCCCATCTCGTAGTAGCTTCTAGAATTACTTGTACTCTAGGTTTTACTTGGTCTCCAAGTTCTTGTACTCCTATATAAAGGAGCCTTTATTCATTGGAATAAACATCACCAATTCTTCTATCTCTCTTCTATTCACAACACGTTATCAGCACGATAGTCTCTCTCTTCCTATTTTCTTACACCGAAAAGGTGAGATTTAGTTTATGTTTAGTTTATGTCTTATTCTGGGATGATAAGTGATGTCTTCTCTGAATATCGTTATGATAGGCTATGCCTTCACGATTATGATCTCTGATCTTATTAATAATAGAGATGATTGTCAATACTTATCTAGAATAACAATTTATTGATATTTGTCATGATTTAATCATGTATTTAAACCATGTTTATTATCGATTCATGGTTTATCTTAATGGATTCAATTCTATATTTTTGCTTGTGTTCAATAACTTCAAGTTGTTATATCTTTTTGATTTGATTATTTCATTGTTTTAATGTTTCTTATAAGTAAAAGATTTTGTTTCATTGTGTTTCCAAAATTTTAGATTCTGATTTAAGGAAAATATTTAAGTTTCTATTCTTAAATATCAATATATTCCCTTTTATTTTAAGGAAAATATTTAAGTTTCTATTTTTCCTTTTTGCTTTCAAGAAATCATATCCTCACCAGAAGTGAGAAAATAATGATGGTAGCAATATGTGATGATGAAAGAAATTTGTGTGAGTACAATGTCAAGTTTTATAAAGATTATTGACAGCTCTAGAAGAGCGAATTGCCTATGGGAACACAATTTGAAATCATTAATGCGTTATATTTTCCCAAGTGTCAAAGGTCAAAAGAATCTAAGATACACATGACCTAAGTTGGGTATGTTGTTGATTTCGTGGGATTCAATTCGAGATAGATGAACCTGGAGTGTTACTATCTCGAGGGGGAGAACTAGAGAATCCCACATCCATTCTAAGTACTAAGTGGAACATCATGAAGATTATGTTCAAACTGAAAATAGACTTGATGAATCATTTATAAAGAAATCCAAAGGGATTTTAAATTTAATCATGTTGAGACAATAAGGGAAATGTTGAATGCCTTCAACAGAAGTAATACCCGAGGCAATAAATGTATTTTGGAGAAAATACATGCATTATCTATTGAATTGTACTACACTACTACACACAGATTATTAAAATGGAGATAAATGTTATAGTAAACCAGAAGTTTACTGAAAGTTTAATTTTTGGCAAACCGGTTATGCCATCCCGGTTTTGTAATGATGCGACATTCGTTGAAGAACCAGAGATTCTTACGAATGATCTGCTATATGCTGCTTGCTCACAAGGCAATACGATAAAACGATTTCACCAGCCAAAATAGATTTGGAATCTATTTAATTTATGGAAAGTATACAAGGAAATGTTTGTGGGCTTGATCACCCACTGGTGGACTGATCATCCACCATATGTTTATATATTAACACATCGATAAGATTGTCGTATGTATGTATCCTTGTCATAAATCCGCAACTTAAAGTGTGCGAGACTAATTGGTAATACTGATGAAACTGAGCAGCATTGATTCGCATATAGCCAAAGAGTAAAATAGCTCTCCCCATCAAATTGGTTTTGGGTCAGGAACCATAAATCCCCATTTAGAGAAGTTGGATAAGTTGCTCCACAACAATACAAAAGATGGGACCTCAAAGGAGGTTATAAATATATGTTGGATATGATTCTCCATTGATGATTAGACTCTTTTAATGAGTCAATTTATCCAACTTTAGGGAGAGAAAATAAACAGCTGGAAAAGAAATGAATTATCTATGATCCTCCTACTAAAGAGCGTGAATAGAAGTCCAAATGAATGTACGAAAGATAATTCAAGTATATTGGTTAAGCAATTTGTTGTCAGATGCTTCAACTGGCCCTAATAGAGTGACAAAATCACATACCAGCTGTAAATGCTCCAGTTAAATTGGATGTCCCAGAAGGACAGTATCAAACTGCTAGTGAGTCTAAAGAGCGCTTGAAGCGTGATAGACCTATCGGTTCCAAAGATAAGAATCCTCGAAAAATAAAAGGAGCATGAATGAGAATGGCAGTACCGAGGAATGAAATATTAAAGATCTAGAGAAGAGATGATAAACATGACAAGAAAGAAATTCAGGTACCTGAGAATATGAAAATCTCAAATAGCTATGTCATGTCTTGAATAATATGGAACCGATATCAAATCGACGTCGTTAATAATTATGCATGCAGTATAGCAGTTGATGAGAATGAGGATCATAAGACATCTATTGAAGAGTGTACACAAAGAAGTGATTGGCCAAAATGGAAGGAAGCAATAGATGAAGAATTAAAATCTCTCGCTAAAAGAGAAGTATTTGGACCAGTAGTCCGTACACCTAAAGGTGTAAAACCAGTAGGACATAAATAGGTCTTTGTACGAAAGAGGAATGAAAATGGAGAAATTGTGAGGTATAAAGCATGTTTAGTCGCACAAGGATTCTCACAAAGACCTGGAATTGATTATGAAGAGACTTACTCTCTTGTGGTGGATGCAACTACTTTCAGGTTCCTTATTAGTCTGGCGATAAAAGAAGGACTTGATTTACGTTTAATGGATGTAGTGACAGCCTACTTATATGGACCATTGGAAAATGACATTTATATGAAAGTCCCAGCAGGATTTAAACTACCTGAAGTAGTAAATTCGAATTCCCGAGAACAATACTGCATAAAACTAAATCGATCTCTTTATGGACTAAAACAGTCAGGGCGTATGTGGTATAATCGCCTTAGTGAATACTTGTTAAGAGAAGGCTACAAGAATGACCGTGTTAGTCCATGCATCTTTATAAAGAGATTTGAGAAAGGATTTGTGATAATTGCAGTATATGTTGATGATTTAAATATTATTGGAACTCCTGCAGAGATTTCATATACAGTGGAGTATTTGAAGAAAGAATTTGAGATGAAAGATCTTGGGAAAACAAAATTTTGTTTGGGACTACAAATTGAACATGTAAAGAATGGAATTCTAGTACATCAAGAAACATACACAGAAAATGTGCTCAAAAAGTTCTATATGGATAAAGCACACCCCTTGAGTAGTCCAATGATTGTAAGATCACTTGATGTGTCAAAGGATCCATTCCGTCCTCGAGAAAACAATGAAGAAGTTCTTGGCCCTGAAGTACCATACTTAAGTGCAATAGGAGCATTAATGTACCTTGCTAGTCACACAAGACCAGATATATCATTTTCGGTGAATTTGTTAGCAAGGTTTAGCTCATGCCCAACTCAAAGGCATTGGAATGGGATTAAGCATATACTTCGTTACCTCCAAGGTACAAAAGACATGAGCTTATTCTTTTCTAACTTATCCAAGGAAGGCCTAATTGGTTTTGCAGACGCAAGATACTTATCTGATCCCCATACTGCTAAATCGCAAACAGGATATGTGTTCACTTGCGGAGGTACTGCCATTTCTTGGCGATCTATGAAGCAAACTCTCACCGCTACTTCTTCTAACCATGCAGAGATTTTAGCCATCCATGAAGCTAGTCGCGAGTGTGTATGGTTAAGATCTGTCGTTCATCATATAAAAGAAGATTGTGGTATTTCTGGAGGGAAAGAAGCTCCAACAATTATGTATGAAGACAGTGCAGCATGCATCGCACAACTCAAAGACGGATACATTAAAGGTGATAGAACAAATCACATTCTACCAAAATTCTTCTTCACACACGATCTACAGAAGAACGGCGATATACATGTTCTACAGATCCGTTCGAGCGATAATTTGGCTGACTTATTTACAAAGGCGCTACCTACTTCTACTTTCAAGAAGTTAGTTCATCAGATCGGGCTACGCCGTCTCAAAGATCTCGACACGTGTACTCAAGAGGGGGAGTAATTGCGTGTTGCACTCTTTTTCCCTTAACCATGGTTTTTCCCATTGGGTTTTCCTGGTAATGTTTTTAATGAGGCAACATCTTAAACGCATTACGAACCATTCCATTATAATGGACATCCAAGGGGGAGTGTTATGAATAATAATATGGATGCCCATTATAAGGCCCATCTCGTAGTAGCTTCTAGAATTACTTGTACTCTAGGTTTTACTTGGTCTCCAAGTTCTTGTACTCCTATATAAAGGAGCCTTTATTCATTGGAATAAACATCACCAATTCTTCTATCTCTCTTCTATTCACAACATTATGCTCTTTTTATTTATTTTAATTTCTAAAAAGAAAAATAAAGCAATAAAATATATTGTTTTTTCTTTTCATTTTCATTTTATAAAATAGTAGGTGATAAACCCGTACCCATATGGGTGCATTATTTTGTTTGTTAGTTAATTTATATGTATTTTTTCGGTTAATGGAAAGACAATACATGATTTTAGTTTTTTTTCTGGTAGAGATGGTATGTGTAAGGTGTGTATAAATACATGATACAGTTAAGATCTTCGAGAGATCTTTCGGTAGAATATCCATTGAGGATTATTCTTTACAACAGTATTAACGATACATACGTCTTATACTAACATCCCCCCTCAAGATGGACGCCCGTTAGAGAGTCCGATCTTGTTAGCAAGTTCATGAAATCGACCTCGAGTGAGAGGCTTAGTTAATGCGTCGGCGAGTTGGTCCATGGAGCTGACGTGAGCGACACGAAGAGTGCGGTTTTGTACTCTTTCACGAACAAAGTGGTAAGCAAGAGCCACATGCTTCATTATGCTGTGAAAAACGGGATTGGCACAAAGATACGTAGCTCCCATGTTATCACAATAGAGTGTAGGCATGCGGTCGGAATGTAGATGAAGATTTGTCATGAGAGATTGTATCCACTGAAGTTCGGAGGCAGCTTCAGATACAGCTCGGTATTCAGCCTCCGTAGAAGAACGAGCGACACCACTTTGCTTCTTAGAGGAACACGATATAGCTGCTTACCCAATCGGCATCCGAGTATCCATGTAAGGTAAATGGAGTAGAGGCTGAGAAGAAGATCCCTTTATCAGCTGTACCTGCCAGATATCGCAAGACCCGTTTCATGGCTTCCTCATGAGCTGTAGTGGGACGATGCATGTATTGAGACAAACGATTCACGACGAAGGAAATGTCCGGACGCGTTAATAGAAGATATTGTAGACTACCTACAGCAGCACGATAAGGTGTTGGATCAACGAGTTCAGTGCCGGTAGTGAGAGTGAGCACCTGAGACGAAGACATCGGCGTGGTAACTGGTTTTGCGTTGGCCATGTGCGTTTTGTGCAACAAATCAGTAATGTACTTCGTTTGCGTGACCAGTAGCCCCTTGGACGTGCGACTAGCTTCCATGCCCAGGAAATACGAAACATTCCCAAGGTCCTTCAGAAAAAAGCGTGAAGCTAAGAGAGCGATGATCCGTGATACTTCCAATCTGATCGATCCGGTGACGATAATGTCATCCACATAGATCAGAATATAAACCAGAGAAGTGACAAGACAAAGTATAAAGAGCGAGGCATCAGCAAGCGAGTTGATGAAGCCAATACTGAGAAGAAATTTCTTAAGCTCATTGTACCAAGCTCGGGGTGCTTGCTTGAGTCCATATATAGCCTTTCGAAGTTTGCAGACATGATCTGGTTTGTCTCTGTCAACTAAGCCGGGAGGTTGAATCATGTAGACTTCTTCTTTGAGATTGTCCTGTAAGAATGCATTGTTAACATCCAGTTGACGAAGACACCAACCTTTACCAATCGCTGCGCCGAGAACCAAGCGAACAGTAGCATTTTTAATAACAGGACTGAATGTCTCATTGAAGTCTAGTCCAGGTCGTTGATGAAAGACTTTGGCTACCAGCCTCGATTTGTACCTGTCAACACAACCATTAGGTAAGCGTTTGATGCGGTAAACCCACTTGCAGCCAACAATGTTTTTCGCTTGAGAATGATCAACCAAATCCCATGTGCGATGAGTGCATTGAGCATCATACTCAGCACTCATGGATTTCCTCCATTTTTCATCCTTCAAAGCCTGCATATGACTAGCAGGCTCGACTTCCTTTAATACGAAAGTAAGACCATATTTCGGATTTGGCTTGCGAATGTCGTTCATTAAACGAGTTGTCATTCTCAGCTGATCATGGTTCTGTGTAGGTTGCACCGGAGGAGGAGATGATGGAGTAGGAGCGACAGGTGCAGTAGATGACGAATGTGGGCTTACTTGTTCGACGGAGTGAGGTAGTGACGGTGGAGTAGAGTCCTCGGACGAAGCAGGAGAAGATTTTGAGGTCGAGGCAACGGTTGTGTCGTGCGACCGATTAAACACAGGAACAAGAGAGGCAAAAGGTGAATCGGAAAAGGTCTGTGAAGGCATAGAAGAAGATGAACGAGGCTGTGATGAGAGAGAGGAATAAGGGAATACCGACTCCACAAATTGTACATGTCGATAGACATAGATACGGGAGGAAGAGACATCAAGACAGAGAAAGGCGCTTTGCGCAAGAGAATATCCCAGGAATACACAAGGGAGAGAACGAGGACTGAATTTGTTACTACCATACGGCCTAAGCCAGGGATAGCACAAACAGCCGAACGTTCGCAGCTTCATGTAGTTAGGATCGGTTTGAAATAAAAGCTGGAAGGGAGACTGTTTGTTCAGATTAGGCGTGATCAGTCTATTGATTGGATAGACAGCCGTGATGAACGAGTACGACCAGTAGGATTGAGGTAGACCAGCGTGAGAGAGTAACGCTAGACCAGTGTCAACAATATGACAATGTCTCCTTTCCGTCATACCATTGTGTTCTGGTGTGAGGTGGAGTCGTAAATGAGAAATGCCATTGTCGACGAGATATTTTCGCAAGGCAACGTACTCTCCTCAGTTGTCAGAGTATAGAGTGACGATTTTAGTGTGAAACTTGTTCTCAACGAGTTGTTTAAAAGCAATGAACACTTGAGCCACTTGAGACTTTGTTTTGAGAGGATAAAACCATGTATACCTTGTGAAATGATCCACGAAGATAACATAGTACTTGAATCCATCAGTAGATAAAAGAGGTGACGTCCAAACGTCATAGAAAATTATTTCAAGAGGTTTAGTGCTCATGAGTGTTGAAGTAGAAGAAAACAGCAGTTTATGGCTTTTATTACTTGAACAAGAGTTGCAAACAAGAGTAGAAGAAGAACCAGAAGTAGGCAAAGCAAATCTAGAAATAATAGAACGAAGTGTTTGAGAGTTTGGATGGCCTAAACGAGAGTGCCAGTCCAAGAAAGTACTGCTAGAACATGAAAAATCTGAAGGAGAAGTGAAGTTTGGTTTAATCGGCCACTCATACACCCCTTCATTGGCCTTGCCGCTGAGAACCGTTGCACCCGAGCTGAGTGTTGGAATTGTGTCCAGTAATCTCGGTACTGTCTCTAGAAAGTAAGAGTATGTCAATGATCAGACATAAGTCATATAATACTGGGGGTCATGATGGCTTGCTAGAGTCCGCTAATGATCTATAAGTCTTGGACTTATTGCCTCTATTATATGATCCCATATGGGTCACACGCCTAAGCTAACAGGAAAATGTGTAGGAACGGTGTAGCAGAAGTACGGTAAAAGTGCTAGGCATTTACTGTACTTAGAGAGAATAATTGGGTTTGGCCACTGTGTGTCGATCGATACACAAGGAGTGTCGATCGACACAGTGCGCGAACGCCTCGGAGTTAATTGGCCTTTGGGCCAAATGGCCCAAAACGAACTGAACGAGTTATATAAACTTAAGACGAGTTCAGGTCGAAGATAAGCCCTAGCCGCGAGCCTCCTCTCTCTCTCTCTGCGCCGATTCCCTACTGGTCTAGCAGCCTCTTCCTGCTCGGTGTGCGTGTGTGAACCTCTGGAGGAGTTACCTCTCGGTGGCTCTCTGATCTCTGACCTGTTCTCCCTTTCCGCTGCAATTAACAGGTATAAGGTGAGATCATCAATTGTTTCTATTCGAGAAGAACCTAGATCAGCATGTTTAGGATGATCTGAATCTGGAATTGAATCAGGATTGACTAAACATTCCTTCAGTGGTATCAGAGCTTGTGGTTCTGGTTTTTCTTGTTTAGATTCAAGTTTGGGATTGTTTTTCTTGTTTAAAAGTGTTTTGAATCAACTACTGATAAGAGAAATCACTTAAGTAACAAGAATTGAAACCTAAACATATGAAAAAATCGCATGATCAAGCTATATGATTTGGTATGCGATCTGATCCGAGAGAATGAGAATCGGCCAGAATCGCATGGATCGATCGATACGATCGCATGGATCGGTCGATACAATCGGAGATCGCATGGATCGATCGATACGATCGCATGGATCGGTCGATACAGACTCTCGGCAAAACCTGTTAACGCGTGAAAGCATCGATCGATGCAGGATCGATGCAGGTTCGATGTTGGTGTATCGACCGATGCGGTTGGTGCATCGATCGACACGGTTAGGGTTTTGGCTCGGTTCCGTGCATGCGTGAGAGCATCGATCGATACAGGATCGATGCACGATCGATGCAGGATCGATGCAAAGAGCATCGACCGATGCGGTTGATGGATCGATCGACACGGTTGGTTCATCGATCGACATGGTTGGTTTAAGGCTCGGTTTAATATTTTGATTAAAATTAATTCGTCCTGGTTTAATAAACAGATTTAATAATTTTATTAAGTCTGGTTAAACCGGGACAAGAAATCCAATGTCGAAAGAATTATTGGATTAAGTGCCTAAACCAGGATTTTCTAATTTGATTTGGTTGGACCAAATAAATTGAGAAAATCCGGTTTAGTAAATAACCGGTTGACAATTGTGGTCATCGTAGTAATTAAAATTTGGTTAGACCAATTTTAATGAACCAGACCGGTTATGTCATTTAATTGGACAATTGGGTCATGTCTTGGACATGGACAAATTCTTGGGCCTCGGGCCAAGAAGTTAAAACAATTGGGCCAATTATTTGAGTCTTTCTTCAGAATAATTTAAAATTTATTTTATAGAATTATAAAGTCGATTTTAAATTAAAGTTTCCGAAATTTTGAAATTAGAAAGTTTCTTAAATTAGAAGTTTCTGGATTTGCGGGTTTTGGATTTTAAAGAAATTTCTAAAGTTAGAAAGTTTCCGTTTTTAGAAAGTTTCCAATTTTAGAAAGTTTCCAAAAATAGTAGGTTTCCAAAAATGGAAAGTTTCCCGAAATAGTAATCTTCTATTTTGGGAATGATTTTTTAAATAAACCTACGAACCTCAAATAATATCAAGCGTTGGATGTCTTGTCCATTCTATGTCAGCTGTCGAAGCCCATTCAATTGTATTCATGGCCTTACAGTGTGAGGGTGTCTACTTTTGCGTGGATAAGACGGTTTGTGATTCATAAATGTCATTGGGAGTCCCAGACATTAATGATTACATGACTGTATAGTCTGGTTTTCTTGACTAGGCCATCGGGAGTCCCGGGCCTTGAGACATCAAAGTGAATTGGGCCTCGGGCCCAGATTCACAACCAAGAGTTATATCACGGATATAATTAGCCGACATAGGGCTTACCGATATAAGCTAAGGTTGGGTGACGGCCAGTGGCCCACTTTAATCTTAGTTATATGTGGATCTTGGAATCATTATATTCTATTGAGGGTAACTGATGTTATTGAATATAATGCGTGATTAATCATATTAAATTTAATACGAGATTAATCATATTGAACATAATAACTAAAATCCTTTTATCTTAATTTTCAGTTATGACTAGCACAAACAATCAAAACACTTTCTCGATCCGGTCTGTCCTTAAGATGGACAAGCTGAACGGATCAAATTTCTTGACTTGGTCGCGGAACCTGAGGCTAGTCCTCAGACAGGAGAGAAAGGACTATGTCCTTGAGAGAGCTCTCCCCGTGAGGATCGGGTCCAATGCTTCTCATGCAGTATATAATGCTTGGAATAAGCATTATAATGATGCGGTAGATGTGCGTGGTCTGATATTGGCTACCATGGACTCAGACTTGCGGAAGCAATATGAGAACATGAAGTCGCCAATAGAGATGATCAGCAGCCTGAAATTGAAATTTCAGGAGCAGATAAGAGTGGAGAGATACCAGTTGGTTAAATCTCTCACTAGCTGCAAGCTACCAAATGATCATCCAGTGAGTCCTCATGTCAGTAAAATGATGGGTTACATTGATAACCTGAGGAAACTGGATTATCCAGTAAGCCAAGAATTGGCAACTGAGATCATTCTGCAGTCACTGCCGTCAAGCTATGATAAGTTCAGAAGGAACTATATCAAGAAAGGCTTAACGAAGACGCTGACTGAACTGCATGATATGCTCAAGACAGTTGAGCCAAACGTGAAGAGTACCCTGTACAATCTCATGAACGAGAAGGGTAGGTTTACTAAACCTAATGCTGACAAGGGTGAAGACAAAGTTGTCCAGATTTTGAATCATGGCAAGCGTGTGTCTTCTGAGCCCGAGTCAGATACCTCTTATGTTGGTAAGTGCTGCTACTGTAAGGAGACAGGGCATTGGAAGAGAAATTGCATTAAATTCATGGAAGATGATGAGGAGTTGAAGTTGATGTATGAGACTACTTCCTCAGGTATTCATGTTATTACTTCAAGTTCTGCCTTAAAGGTATTGAATACTGGTTGTGGCACTGATATTTGTGATAATATGCAGAGCCTAAGCAACAGTAGAACGTTGAAGGAAGGGCAAGTGAAACTACATGTCTGGAAGGAGCTTGGGATGCTGCCTCAGCCGTAGGGTTTTTCACTTATAGATCCCTTTGAGGCTTGGTTTTGTATTAAGTAATTGCTACAATGTACCTGCTTTAAGCAGAGTTGTCTTTCATTTTCTTGTAAGAATTTGAATGTTTTTCATTTTGATAAAAGACAAGTTTTGTTCTTTTGATCTTAATGAAATATTAATTGTAGCACCCTATTCATGGAATAGGTTTTATATCTTAAACCAAAGAGTGCCTAAATATAACATAAGTACCGAATTGGTTTAAATCTGATGAATTAAACCTGATTTTTCTTGGCATAAAGTCTTGGTCACATAGAGTAAGTCGGATTCAGAAATCCCATAGTCATGGACTGTTGGGCTCATTTGATAAAATATCTTATGAGACTTGAATCCTGTTTACTAGATCAAAAGGTAAAGGGCCTATCTTAGCCGAGCTAGAGAAAGGCCCAAAGGCTTATTGGACCTGGAACATACTCATGTATGTGGCCCAATGAGCAGCAATGCCAGAGAAAATCTCCTGCACTTCATTGTCTCTACTGATTACTTCAGTGAGTGTGACTGTGTTCATTTGATGAGACACAAGTCGGAATTCTTTGACATGGTTGAAAGAGTTCCAGAATGAAGTATAGGATCTAAATGACAAAAGTATTAAGACTCTGGATTAAATCACGAGTGAGAATACTTAAGTCATTGATTGTGTGATCATCTTAATGAGTGTGAAATCGTTTCACAGCTCATTTCTCCTGAAAACCTGAAGGTGTTTTTGTGAGAAAGAATCAGATCTTATTAGAAATGATTAAAGATGAGTCACACGAATCTTCCATGATATTATTTAAGAATAATGCTCTAAAATATCTAAGTTTACGCTGAAATAGTTCCACAAATATCAGTTGAAAGACACCACGTTAATGTGGATTGGAATCGATCCAAATTTGTCTTTACTGAGTATTTGTAGTTGTGCTACTTCGCTGGTTGTCCTAGAGAAACTAAGGCTTGTTACTTTTACGTCCAATCTGTTTTCTAAGAAGGGAAGTTATTTTCCAAGAAGAACAGTGGGAGTTAAAGTAAAACTCGAAGTTTTCTTAGGGAAACCAAGGCTCGGTATTTTTACGACCATTCTGTTTTCTAAGAAGGGAAATTACTTTCCAAGAAGAACAGTGGGAGTAAAAAGTACTTTTACGACCATTCTGTTTTCTAAGAAGGGAAGTTACTTTCCAAGAAGAACAGTGGGAGTAAAAGTACAACTCGAAGAAATTCGAGAAATACAGGAGGCTGCTTAACCTATTGAGGGAGAGCAGCGGAAGGATTTACAGATTTCTGTAGAATCTACACCTGTGGAGCCTGAAGTTCGCAGATATGAAAGAATCAGTCACTAATCCGAGAGTGAATTCTCGTCATTAGTTCAGCCTGATGATCATTGAATGTTCGCATGATCTGATGATCATTGAAAGCGACGAATCTGCGAAATCCTAGGAAGCGAAAGTGAGCCCAGACTCCGAAGAATTACATTTTGTGTAAGTTGGCTTCATCGATCCATTCATGGATGGAAGCAAACATATCGGAGTTGGAATCTTCGTTCTGTTGAAGTAGTCAAGGTTTTGACTTGAACATGAACGAAGCGTAACTGTGTGTTTACTAATAGATTAGTGGGAGCGATATTGCATTTCTCAAAGTGTATGTCGATGACATACTGATTCTCGGATATAACGTCCCAACGCTGTAGTCGGTAAAGGACTAGCTTGGGAGTTGGTTTAATGATTGACATGGGTAAAGCCACGTAGTTCTTGGATTTTGGATCTAAAGATAGAGATCCAAAAGAGCTGGTAGGACAAAGTCAGGATTCTTAAATTGACAAAGTCCTACACATTTTGAGCAATCCAAGAAGGGTTTTATGCCAATGCCACATGGCATTAAGTTAAGCAAGATACAGTATCCTACGATAACTGCTGAGCTTAAATGCATGGATAAGATTCCATATGCGTCGGCAATTGGATCTATCATGTATGCCATGAAACGTACTTGTTTGATGTTGCTTTAATGTTAAGCAAGACAAGTAAAGACCAGTCAAATCCAGCAAAGAAACACTGGATTGCCGTAAAGAATATCCTAAAGTATTTGAGGAATACTAAGGATAAACTCTTGAGTTACGGAGAAAGTGAGGTGCTACGAGTCGATAGAGTCTGAAAGGCAAGTTTCCAATAGACAAAGATGATTTCCGATCACAGTCCGGTTATATCTGAAGGAATGTTTAGATCAATCCTGATTCAATTCCAGATTCAGATCATCCTAAACATGCTGATCTAGGTTCTTCTCGAATAGAAACAATAGATGATCTCACCTGATACCTGTTAATTGCAGCGGAAAGAGATGGTATGTCAGAGATCAGAGAGCCACCGAGAGATAACTCCTCCAGAGGTTCACACACGCACACCAATCAAGAAGAAGGCTGCTAGGCCACTGAGGAACTCGGCACACAGACAGAGAGAGAGTTTACGGCTCGTTTTAGGGTTGTGTTAGAAAGAACCAGACCCGAGTTTTTATTTATAAAACTCGCCTGGTTTCCTCTGCACTGTGTCGATCGACACACCTTGTGTATCGATCGACACACCGTGGCCAAAAACCTTTTATTCTCTTTAAGTACAGTAAATGCCTAGCACTTTTACCGTACTTCTGCTAAGCCGTTCCTATAACTTTCCTGTTAGCTTAGGCGTGTGACCCATATGGGATCATATAATAAAGGCAATAAGTCCAAGACTTATAGATCATGAGCGGACTCTAGCAAGCCATCATGACCCCCAGTATTATATGACTTATGTCTGATCATTGACATACTCTTACTTTCTAGAGACAGTACCGAGATTACTGGACACAATTCCAACAATCTCCCACTTGTACTGGAATCTCTGTATTCATAATCCTTTTGTCACAATATCTCGATTAGTCATAAGGCAAGATTGGTGTCATCCTTATAAAGCCTAATCTTGTTCATCGGACTCTGATTCGATACTGACAATCCAAACGACTCGGGACAGTCCGTTTGAGCATGGCCATGCATTTTCCAGTATTCAAATCTCCGATTGGCCTAGAGATATTCACTCCATTTATATTGGAGGGACAAATTCCGTCTTGTTCCATCACTGTAAACTACTTATTTCATAATGTACCCAAACAAGGTCCTTATAACTATCGCAGAACGATAGCGTTAGACAATGATCAAAGTGCATCAGTCCATGTGCAGTCACATGCATGCGAACTCAGGTCTAAGGACTATACTCTATAGTCGTAGTAAGAATCTCTTATGACACAGATATAAATATCCTGAAGAGTTCTTATAAGCGGGTCTTGTCCGGTCGTATGTTCCCAAACATACACCTATGTACTGACTTTGATGCCGCGCATCTATGACACACTGAGACTTTGTCATAAGTCACGTACCAATCCAGTCTCACATGGTTGTTGGTGTTCCAATTTCAACAACCTTCGACTAGGGACAGGATGATATAAAACATTTATCAAATATAGGGTCTCATGATCAAGCTAAATGACTTCGATGACTCAAGATCAAGTCATTTACTTCGATGACCTATAAAATGGTTTATATCACTTTGGAACGATTATTTCATCACAGTTAAAATAATCTTGAAATAATAATTTCATTAAACATCTTAAATGTTGTTTTAAGAACATATCCAATAACTAAATAAAGCCCTTTAATAACTCCCACTGAAAATAAGACTACATCTTAATTTCACTTATCCTACAGCAACAGTCCGCCATTCGTGCTTAGGCCTAAGGAGTGGCTTCGTTAATAGATTAGCAACGTTCTCATTCGTTGAAACTTGCTGATCTACTTAACATCTCTGTCATTTATCTTACGGAATAGGTTATACCTATCCTCAAGGTGTTTGGACCTCTGATGTGCAGCTAGTCTCATCTATGCTGGGAATCACATCAAGTTCAGCGACGAACTCTTCTTTCCAAACAACCTCTTTCGCCACTTCCCAAGCTGCGAAATGTTCAGCTTAAGTCATTGAGTCAGCAACAGTGCCGTGCACCGCCAGACAAACACAAGATATAACCGGACTGTGACCGGAAATCATCTTTGTCTGTTGGAAACTTGCCTTTCAGACTCTATCGACTCGTAGCACCTCACTTTCTCCGTAACACAAGAATTTATCCTTAGTATTCCTCAAATACTTTAGGATATTCTTTACGGCAATCCAGTGTTTCTTTGCTGGATTTGACTGGTCTTTACTTGTCTTGCTTAACTTTAAAGCAACATCAAACAAGTACGTTTCATGGCATACATGATAGATCCAATTGCCGACGCATATGGAATCTTATCCATGCATTTAAGCTCAGCAGTTATCGTAGGATACTGTATCTTGCTTAACTTAATGCCATGTGACATTGGCATAAAACCCTTCTTGGATTGCTCAAAATGTGTAGGACTTTGTCAATTTAAGAATCCTGACTTTGTCCTACCAGCTCTTTTGGATCTCTATCTTTAGATCCAAAATCCAAGAACTACGTGGCTTTACCCATGTCAATCATTAAACCAACTCCCAAGCTAGTCCTTTACCGACTACAGCGTTGGGACGTCTTTTCGAGAATCAGTATGTCATCGACATACAGTATGAGAAATGCAATATCGCTCCCACTAATCTATTAGTAAACGCACAGTTCCATTTCGTTCCTGCTTAAGTCAAAGCCTTGACTACTTCAACAGAACGAAGATTCCAACTCCGATATGTTTGCTTCCATCCATGAATGGATCGATGAAGCTAACTTACATAAAATGTAATTTTTCAGAGTCCGGGCTCACTTTCGCTTCTTTGAATTTCGCAGATTCGTCGCTTTCTATGATCATCAGATCATGCGAACTTTCAATGAATATCAGGTTCAACTAATGACGAGAAATCACTCTCGGATTAGTAACTGATTCATTCATATCTGCGAACTTCAGGCTCCACAGGTGTAGATTCTACAGAAATCTGTAAATCCTTCCGCTGCTCTCCCTCAATAGGTTAAGCAGCCTCCTGTATTTCTCGAATTTCTTCGAGTTGTACTTTTACTCCCACCGTTCTTCTTGGAAAGTAACTTCCCTTCTTAGAAAACAGAATGGTCGAAAAAATACTTTTTACTCCCACTGTTCTTCTTGGAAAGTAATTTCCCTTCTTAGAAAACAGAATGGTCGTAAAAATACCGAGCCTTGGTTTCCTTAAGAAAACATCGAGTTATACTTTTACTCCCACTGTTCTTCTTGGAAAATAACTTCCCTTCTTAGAAAACAGATTGGACGTAAAAGTAACAAGCCTTAGTTTCTCTAGGACAACCAGCGAAGTAGCACAACTACAAATACTCAGTAAAGACAAATTTGGATCGATTCCAATCCACATTTACGTGGTGTCTTTCAACTGATATTTGTGGAACTATTTCAGCGTAAACTTAGATATTTTAGAGCGTTATTCTTAAATAATATCATGGAAGATTCGTGTGACTCATCTTTAATCATTTCTAATAAGATCTGATTCTTTCTCACAGAAACACCTTCAGGTTTTCAGGAGAAATGAGCTGTGAAACGATTTCACACTCATTAAGATGATCACACAATTAATGACTTAAGTATTCTCACTCGTGATTTAATCCAGAGTCTTAATACTTTTGTCATTCAGATCCTATACTTCATTCTGGAACTCTTTCGACCATGTCAAAGAATTCCGACTTGTGTCTCATCAAATGAACACAGTCACACTCACTGAAGTAATCAGTAGAGACAATGAAGTACAGGAAATTTTCTCTGGCATTACTGCTCATTGGGCCACATACATCAGTATGTTCCAGGTCCAATAAGCCTTTGGGCCTTTCTCTAGCTCGGCTAAGATAGGCCCTTTTCCTTTTGGTCCAGTAAACAGAATTCAAGTCTCATAAGATATATTATCAAATGAGCCCATCAGTCCATGACTATGGGATTTCTGAATTCGACTTACTCTATATGACCAAGACTTTATGCCAAGGAAAATCAGGTTTAATTCATCAGATTTAAACCAATTCGGTATTTATGTTACATTTAGGCACTCTTTGGTTTAAGATATAAAACCCATTCCATGAATAGGGTGCTACAATTAATATTTCATTAAGATCAAAAGAACAAAACTTGTCTTTTATCAAAATGAAAAACATTCAAATTCTTACAAGAAAATGAAAGACAACTCTGCTTAAAGCAGGTACATTGTAGCAATTACTTAATACAAAACCAAGCCTCAAAGGGATCTATAAGTGAAAAACCCTACGGCTGAGGCAGCATCCCAAGCTCCTTCCAGATATGTAGTTTCACTTGCCCTTCATTCAACGTTCTACTGTTGCTTAGGCTCTGCATATTATCACAAATATCAGTGCCACAACCAGTATCCAATACCTTTAAGGTAGAACTTGAAGTAATAACATGAATACCTGAGGAAGTAGTCGCATACATCGACTTTAACTCCTCATCATCTTCCATGAATTTAATGCAATTTCTCTTCCAATGCCCTGTCTCCTTACAGTAGCAGCACTTACCAACGTAAGAGGTATCTGACTCGGGCTCAGAAGACACACGCTTGCCATGATTCAAAATCTGGACAACTTTGTCTTCACCCTTGTCAGCATTAGGTTTCGTAAACCTACCCTTCTCATTCATGAGATTGTACAGGGTACTCTTCACGTTTGGCTCAACTGTCTTGAGCATATCATGCAGTTCAGTCAGCGTCTTCGTTAAGCCTTTCTTGATATAGTTCTTTCTGAACTTATCATAGCTTGACGGCAGTGACTGCAGAATGATTTCAGTTGCCAACTCTTGGCTAACTGGATAATCCAGTTTCCTCAGGTTATCAATGTAACCCATCTTTTTACTGACATGAGGACTCACTGGATTATCATTTGGTAGCTTGCAGCTAGTGAGAGACTTAACCAACCGGTATCTCTCCACTCTTATCTGCTCCTGAAATTTCAATTTCAGGCTGCTGATCATCTCTATTGGCGACTCCATGTTCTCATATTGCTTTCGCAAGTATGAGTCCATGGTAGCCAATATCAGACCACGCACATCTACCGCATCATTATAATGCTTATTCCAAGCATTATATACTGCATGAGAAGCATTGGACCCGATCCTCACGGGGAGAGCTCTCTCAAGGACATAGTCCTTTCTCTCCTGTCTGAGAACTAGCCTCAGGTTCCGCGACCAAGTCAAGAAATTTGATCCGTTCAGCTTGTCCATCTCAAGGACAGACCGGATCGAGAAAGTGTTTTGATTGTTTGTGCTAGTCATAACTGAAAATTAAGATAAAAGGATTTTAGTTAATATGTTCAATATGATTAATCTCGTATTAAATTTAATATGATTAATCATGCATTATATTCAATAACATAAGTTACCCTCAATAGAATATAATGATTCCAAGATCCACATATAACTAAGATTAAAGTGGGCCACTGGCCGTCACCAAACCTTAGCTTATATCGGTAAGCCCTATATCGGCTAATTATATCCGTGATATAACTCTTGGTTGTGAATCTGGGCCCGAGGCCCAATCCACTCTGATGTCTCAAGGCCCGGGACTCCCGATGGCCCAGTCAAGAAAACCAGACTATACAGTCATGTAATCATTAATGTCTGGGACTCCCAATGACATTTATGAATCACAAACCGTCTTATCCACGCAAAAACAGACACCCTCACACTGTAAGGCCATGAATGCAATTGAATGGGCTTCGACAGCTGACATAGAATGGACAAGACATCCAACGCTTGATATTATTTGAGGTTCGTAGGTTTATTTAAAAAATCATTCCCAAAATAGAAGATTACTATTTCAGGAAACTTTCCATTTTGGAAACCTACTATTTTTGGAAACTTTCTAAAATTGGAAACTTTCTAACTTTAGAAATTTCTTTAAAATCCAAAACCCGCAAATCCAGAAAATTCTAATTTAAGAAACTTTCTAATTTCAAAATTTCGGAAACTTTAATTTAAAATCGACTTTATAATTTTATAAAATAAATTTTAAATTAATCTGAAGAAAGACTCAAATAACTGGCCCAATTGTTTTAACTTCTTGGCCCGAGGCCCAAGAACTGGTCCATGTCCAAGACATGACCCAATTGTCCAATTAAATGACATAACCGGTCTGGTTCATTAAAATTGATCTAACCAAATTTTAATTACTACGATGACCACAATTGTCAACCGGTTATTTACTAAACCGGATTTTCTCAATTTATTTGGTCCAACCAAATCAAATTAGAAAATCCTGGTTTAGGCACTAAATCCAATAATTCTTTCGACATTGGATTTCTTGTCCCGGTTTAAGCAGACTTAATAAAATTATTAAATCTGTTTATTAAACCGTGACGTATAATTTTAATCAAAATATTAAACCGAGCCTTAAACCAACCATGTCGATCGATGGACCAACCGTGTCGATCGATCCATCAACCGCATCGGTCGATGCTCTTAGCATCGATCCTGCATCGATCCTGTATCGATCGATGCTCTCATGCATGCACTGAACCGAGCCAAAACCCTAACCGTGTCGATCGATGTGCACCAACCGCATCGGTCGATGCACCTATATCGAACCTGCATCGATCCTGCATCGATCGATGCTTTCACGCGTTAACAGGGTTACCCGATAGACTGTATCGACCGATCCATGCGATCGTATCGATCGATCCATGCGATCGCCGATTGTATCGACCGATCCATGCAATCGTATCGATCGATACATGCGATTCTGGCCGATTCTCATTCTCTCGGATCAGATCGCATATCAAATCAATATAGTTTGATCATGCGATTTTTCATGTGTTTAGGTTTCAATTCTTGTTGCTTAAGTGGTTTCTCTTATCAGTAGTTGATTCAAAACACTTTTAAACAAGAAAAACAATCCTAAACTTGAATCTAAACAAGAAAAACCAGAACCTTTAGCTCTGATACCACTGAAGGAATGTTTAGATCAATCCTGATTCAATTCCAGATTCAGATCATCCTAAACATGCTGATCTAGGTTCTTCTCGAATAGAAACAATAGATGATCTCACCTGATACCTGTTAATTGCAGCGGAAAGAGATGGTATGTCAGAGATCAGAGAGCCACCGAGAGATAACTCCTCCAGAGGTTCACACACGCACACCAATCAAGAAGAAGGCTGCTAGGCCACTGAGGAACTCGGCACACAGACAGAGAGAGAGTTTACGGCTCGTTTTAGGGTTGTGTTAGAAAGAACCAGACCCGAGTTTTTATTTATAAAACTCGCCTGGTTTCCTCTGCACTGTGTCGATCGACACACCTTGTGTATCGATCGACACACCGTGGCCAAAAACCTTTTATTCTCTTTAAGTACAGTAAATGCCTAGCACTTTTACCGTACTTCTGCTAAGCCGTTCCTATAACTTTCCTGTTAGCTTAGGCGTGTGACCCATATGGGATCATATAATAAAGGCAATAAGTCCAAGACTTATAGATCATGAGCGGACTCTAGCAAGCCATCATGACCCCCAGTATTATATGACTTATGTCTGATCATTGACATACTCTTACTTTCTAGAGACAGTACCGAGATTACTGGACACAATTCCAACACTTGTGTCTATCTGGCGGTGCAAGGCACTGTTGCTGACTCCATGACTTAAGCTGAACATTTCGCAACTTGGGAAGTGGCGAAAGAGGTTGTTTGGAAAGAAGAGTTCGTCACTGAACTTGATGTGATTTCCAGCATAGATGAGACTAGCTGCACATCAGATGTCCAAACACCTTGAGGATAGGTATAACCTATTCCGTGAGATAAATGACAGAGATGTTAAGTAGATCAGCAAGTTTCAACGAATGAGAACGTTGCTAATCTATTAACGAAGCCACTCCTTAGGCCTAAGCGCGAGTCGCGGACTGTTGCTGTAGGATAAGTGAAATTAAGATAAAGTCTCAATTTCAGTGGGAGTTATTAAAGGGCTTTATTTAGTTATTGGATATGTTCTTGAAATAACATTTAAGATGTTTAATGAAATTATTATTTCAAGATTATTTTAACTGTGATGAAATAATCGTTCCAAAGTGATATAAACCATTTTATAGGTCATCGAAGTAAATGACTTGATCTTGAGTCATCGAAGTCATTTAGCTTGATCATGAGACCCTATATTTGATAAATGTTTTATATCATCCTGTCCCTAGTCGAAGGTTGTTGAAATTGGAACACCAACAACCGTGGGAGACTGGATTGGTACGTGACTTATGACAAAGTATCAGTGTGTCATAGATGCGCGGCATCAAAGTCAGTACATAGGTGTATGTTTGGGAACATACGACCGGACAAGACCCGCTTATAAGAACTCTTCAGGATATTTATATCTGTGTCATAAGAGATTCTTACTACGACTATAGAGTATAGTCCTTAGACCTGAGTTCGCATGCATGTGACTGCACATGGACTGATGCACTTTGATCATTGTCTAACGCTATCGTTCTGCGATAGTTATAAGGACCTTGTTTGGGTACATTATGAAATGAGTAGTTTACAGTGATGGAATAAGACGGAATTTGTCCCTCCAATATAAATGGAGTGAATATCTCTAGGCCAATCGGAGATTTGAATACTGGAAAATGCATGGCCATGCTCAAACGGACTGTCCCGAGTCGTTTGGATTGTCTGTATCAAATCAGAGTCCGATGAACAAGATTAGGCTTTATAAGGATGACACCAATCTTGCCTTATGACTAATCGAGATATTGTGACAAAAGGATTATGAATACAGAGATTCCAGTACAAGTGGGAGATTGTTGGAATTGTGTCCAGTAATCTCGGTACTGTCTCTAGAAAGTAAGAGTATGTCAATGATCAGACATAAGTCATATAATACTGGGGGTCATGATGGCTTGCTAGAGTCCGCTAATGATCTATAAGTCTTGGACTTATTGCCTCTATTATATGATCCCATATGGGTCACACGCCTAAGCTAACAGGAAAATGTGTAGGAACGGTGTAGCAGAAGTACGGTAAAAGTGCTAGGCATTTACTGTACTTAGAGAGAATAATTGGGTTTGGCCACTGTGTGTCGATCGATACACAAGGAGTGTCGATCGACACAGTGCGCGAACGCCTCGGAGTTAATTGGCCTTTGGGCCAAATGGCCCAAAACGAACTGAACGAGTTATATAAACTTAAGACGAGTTCAGGTCGAAGATAAGCCCTAGCCGCGAGCCTCCTCTCTCTCTCTGCGCCGATTCCCTACTGGTCTAGCAGCCTCTTCCTGCTCGGTGTGCGTGTGTGAACCTCTGGAGGAGTTACCTCTCGGTGGCTCTCTGATCTCTGACCTGTTCTCCCTTTCCGCTGCAATTAACATGTATAAGGTGAGATCATCAATTGTTTCTATTCGAGAAGAACCTAGATCAGCATGTTTAGGATGATCTGAATCTGGAATTGAATCAGGATTGACTAAACATTCCTTCACTGAGATCCTTCACCTGAAAGTCAGAAGGACACAATTGCACCATAACATTATTACCCTTGCACAACTTGTTGACAGAAATAAGATTTTTCTTCATAGAAGGAACACAGAGAATATTGTCAAGAAGCAAATCACGATTAGTAGTAGAGATTGTAGAGGAACCCATATGCGTTATTGGGAGTCCTGCTCCGTTACCAATCATGACATCTTCACCGCCTGTGTAAGGTGTGTGCAATGAGAGATTGTTGAGATCCGACGCGATGTGATGCGACGCACCACTGTCAAGCAGCCACGGTTGTGCGTCAACCGAGCTTGTTGTGGCATGGTGAGCCTGATTTTGCCACTGCGGTGGTGGGAGCGGGAGATGAGGAGCAGAGGGGATCCCACGGTATGAGGAAGTGAAGGACATACCGGAGCTGAATTGCGGACACCGGCGTGCATTGTGCCCCTGTGTCCCACAAATCTGACATTTCCCTTGATAACCACGTCCATAGCCACCACGTCCATAGCCACCACGACCAGAACCGCGATTTGATGCATTGCCACGACCTGAAGCTTGAGGTTGCGACGAGCGAAACTGTGTTGCATTCGCAATTACCGGAGTTGTGATCTCGGTGGTGAGTAGAGAAAGCGCATTTTCTCGGTTGAGAGCTTTTCATGCAATTCATCGAGAGAGATAGGGGAGTCTCGGCCATGAACCATGTCAATGATTAACCGATAGTCTTTGCTAAGACCCATTGTGATCACATCAAGAAGGTCTTCGTGATCGTACGGAGCACCGAGAAGAGCTAAGTGGTCCGCTTTAGCCGTGATTCCCAAAATGTAGTCATTGACGGATTGAGATCCTTTGCTACTGTTTTTGAGTTGTTGTCGGATTTGGACGATGTGTCCACGAGAGGGCTTCCCGTAAGTCCGGTTCAGAATTTGCCAAATTTATTTGGCTGTTGCGGCACGAGCGACAATCGGTTGGATTGTTACCGATAATGATCCAATGAGATTGCTGTATAGCAATCTGTCTTGACGCTTCCATGTTGTGAAGCGTGGATTCGGTGATGTTGCACCAGTGTCAGTGGTCACAGTTTCTGCAGGAGTGTTGTCGTCATCGCTGATGAAGACATGGAGCTCATGTGCTTCAAGCAAGGCTTGAATTTGAAGACGCCAAGTAAGGAAGTTGGACGCTGTGAGCTTAGTAACACTGTTCATGTTGATGTTAATGACAGTGTTGGTGGTGTTATCGGCATTGAATACCGGAGATGAGCCAGTGGAGGCGTTAGAGGAAGAAGAGTCGGCGGCCATTGCTAAAGAGCGAGAAATATGGTTTCGAGAAAGAAGATTTCGAAAAAGATTTGAGAGCTATCCTTCTCTGATGCCATAAAGATATTGTGCGAACTGATTCTTATTCATGTGTAAGGTGTGTATAAATACATGATACAATTAAGATCTTCGAGAGATCTTTCGGTAGAATATCCGTTGAGGATTATTCTTTACAACAGTATTAACGATACATACGTCTTATACTAATAGATGGTATAAGATTTAATTCATTATTTTATATATTTATATCGGAATTATTATATTTGAGTGCATAAAATAATATTTATATATACATACGAAAACACATCAAAGTATTGTATATATAAAATTATTAACAACAATAAATTAACATTTGTTATTTTTGACATGTTTTTGATATCATATTTGTATATTAATTTTTTTTCTGTGGTCACTTAAGGCGCCTCTTCTTCTACCAATGAATGTGCTTTGCGTGGAAAAAATCAATTATAAACAGATGTGTGGGCATGAAATTTTTGATAAAACTATTGTAAATTATAATTTTTGTTTTGTAAACCGAGCCAGACCCGTGGTTGGACCGGAAAACCCGGCGACCTGCTAGACATCTCTGGTCGAGTCATATGCAAAAATCGTTAAGTTATAAACCTGCAAAACCCGGATAATTCGCATTTTATTTGTGACTCGAAGAACCGGTTGAACCGATTAACCCGATTACTGAAATTTTTTTAACCTTTTAAACGAAAGGGAAAGTTTTACGATAAAATATAAGGATATTGTAGTTGAAAATATTAGTAGAATCATTTCCATTCTATTAGTAGTTGATAAAATATATTAATTATAATTCGTCTTTATTACTTTCATCATTGATAGTTTACACGTTATAACTACTCTTTAAAAAAATTTATTTTATTTATTTTCTATTTTTTTATGTTACATATATATATATATAAATATATATATATATATATATATATATATATATAAATTTCTTCGTTTTTGAATCGTTGACGCATTAATTTTCTTAATGCTTGTTTTTTTAAGTTGTTGACATTGTTAAAAACTTTTAAATTAATATTTTCTTAATAATTTAGGTCATAGTTAGAAGAATGCACATGCTGTATTATTACATTATCCACTAATAGGAATATATTTTATAATAACTAAAATATTATAATAAATTATACACTCTTCTAGATGATTTTCCAGAACGCATGTGCGGACATGATAATTTTGATAAACTATATTAATTTGTAATTTTAGATGTTAAATGATTTATTTGATACCTCCCATGCAAACATATGTTTATAGACAATTGCATTTTTTGGCAAACATTAATTTTATATCTTGTTATTTCAACCATAAATTGTTTAGATTGTCAAAATTGTTTCAATAATACGCTTCTACATTACCTAGAGTTTTTTTAGAACCATCAACCTAAAAAACGGTTTGGTGGTTTGTCTGCATTCATTCTTACGACATATTGAAGGTATTTTTGTAGAAAAAGTTGACTATATTTATAACTAAATATGCTTAAAATTAAATTCAATTCTAAAATATAAATAATATAGTATAAAAGTTGACTATATCTTATTTTCTCGTCAGAAATAAATCTTAACCAAGGCAATTATGTTTTGATTTATGAACCTCAGTGAAGCATCTATTTTTTTGATAAAAATACTGTTAATTATAATTTTTGTTTTTAAAACTCGGCCTGGATCCATGGTTGGACCGGTAAACCCGACGACCCGGAAAAAATCTTGGGTCGTGTCTTATGCAAAAATCGTTAAGTTGAAAACCCGCAAAACCCAAAAAACTCCACGGTTTATTTGTGATCCGGTGAACCACAATAACTTGAATTTTCCGATGCTCATAAGTTATAAGTGGTATAAGTTTGTAGGTGACATGACACGTTACCTAAAATCCAAAAGTCTCGCTAGAAAGTGTTTCTTCAAGGTGATTGTCCTGCACGTAGAACATGTGTTTTTTTGATAAAACTAGGTTAATTTGTGATTTTATATGTTAATTGGTGTGTTTGATATTTTCTTTTTAAACATTATGTTTGTAGACCGTTGCATTTCTGGTAAACATTAATTTTAGATATTGCAACCAAAAATTGTTCGAATGACTTAAATTGTTCCAATAATATTCTTGTACATTATCCAAATTTTGTTTAGAACCCTCAAAATGAAAGACGACTAGGTGGTTGGCCCAAATCCATTCTTATGACATATTGAAGATTTTTTTTATAAAAAATGGCTATATTTATAACTAAATACAATTAAATTAAATCTAATTTTAAAATATTTATAATATACTATAATATTAGTATCCATAGATCTCTTACCAGTTCATATTTTCTATTGCATCTCTCATTATATTCTCATATTTGACTCATTTTCTAATGGCCAAATCACTTTCTAATTAATGATGCCAATCCACATGGAAATTCTCATTGGAAAAATATTTGTTCCAAGACAATTATATGTTGAAATTATTTTATAAATAATAAATAATCTTGTGTATTGTAAAATATTTTAATTCTTTTTGTAAAATATTATAAAATTCGTTTAGGTATATTTAACTTGTCAAAAGTAACACATGCATATTTAAATTCGTTTAGATATTTATAAATTTATTTTTTCAATTATTAAAAAAAGATAAAAATTAACTTTGAATATTTTTATATATTTTTAACCTGATTGAAAATAAAACTTCAAAGAAAAGAGTTTCGTCTTTCAAAATATATTTGGTAAAACATTTAGTTAAAAAATAAAATTTTATTTGGGTTTACATAGATTGTGTGAGAATATTTTAAAATTTGTATGATATTCAAATTTATTCGTTTTGATTGCTAGATATATTCACTTCAATTTCAGATATTTTTATATATGGATAGATTTACTTTTCGAATGACATTTAATTTAGAAAGATTTACTTCTAAGATTTTATTTTAGAAATTATAGGGCATTTAATGTTGATCAATTTTGACATGCATGTTTAAATTTGTCAAAAGTAAAACATGCATATTTAAATTTGTTTAGGAATTTGTAAATTTATTTTCTCAAAATTTTTAAAACAAAATAGAGAAAATTAATTTTGAATATTTTTTTTTTATATTTTTAACCTGATTGAAATTCTAAATTTTGTATGATATTTAAATTTATTCGTTCGATTGTTAGATACATTCACTTGAATTTCGAATATTTTGTATATATGAAAATATTTATTTTTCGAAATGATTTGACATTTATTTAGAGAGATTTACTTCTAAGATTTGTTTTTGAAATATATGGCGTTTAATGTTGATCAAAGAAGATTTGTAATTTAAACATGATTATTTTATTGATATATATTTATAAGATTTCGTTTGATAATAACAATCTTTTGTTGAAAAATTGAAATATACTATAAAACATTTTTAATTGAATATAAATAATAGATACTTAAAAAGGTACCCTAAAGAAAATGGTAGTTGTCAGAAATCATCGTGAAAATCCTAATTATTTATTTACGGTAATCATGTGTTATTTTTATTTCATTATGAGCCTTAAATCGGGTAGATACTGCAGGTAAGCGATAAAAACCATTAATACTCTAAGAGCATGTCCATTAGAATCTTTTAGGGTGCGTCTCTTAAAAAAAAAATATTAAAATAATGTGGGTTCCACGTGGGATTCACATTTTTTTTTAAATACCGTATCCGAAATCCCTTGTTTAAGGGACGCTCCTTGTCTCCGTCTCGCCACGTGTCGAGCTCCCATTGGTCGACTTTTTTTTTTTTTTTTTTTTTTCGACTTCAAAAAAAAAAAAAAATTAATAATAAAAAATTAGAGGGAAGAGACGCACCTCCGGTCCTCTGGTGGAGATGCTCTAATCATTACGTATGGGGGGCATTAAAAAAAGAATTTTGAAATAAGAATATATTTAGCTCGTACTCCCAAATTCTGTATGCTATTACATTAATAAATTCATGTTTAATCTCTAGAACGAATTATTGAAAATTTTTAGTAAACTATCAATTATTTTTTACTTGTTGTATAGTATGGATCCACTATAGAATGTGTAAGGTAGAAGGCTCTATCAAACGGAGATTGGCAAAAAAAAAATCAAACGGAGATTTCATTTTTTACTTGCTAATCAAAACCTTATTTGGGTCATTGGGACTAATCGAATAAATTAGACCTATTGGCAACAAATATTATCGAACTTTATCGGACTGATGCATTACTACATCAACTTGTTGAACAAAGAGTATTTACTCATTTTGGGTTTGTCTACCATAATTACCAAATCCATTCTTTACCACCAAATTCATATCTATAGTAGTAGACAACACTTATTCGGATTATAGGTTCAATGGGACAAACGGGACATGTGATGTGAACTAACAACGTCTTGGCAACAACAGACAATCAGACTTTTAGATCTCACACTCATTTTTGTATAAAATCTCAAACGTTTGTTAGTTCACATCTCATCATTAGACCTTAGGTTTTGTGATGACCGAGCTTCTTCTTTGATAGGACAAAACGAACAAAACATATTTTAAAATTAAACATATAAATCCTTTGAAAATCAATAAGAAGAAGAAAGCAATAGAAATGACAACGGATCATTTAACCAAACCTTTGATGATCCGGAAGAAAACTTCCATGGCCAACGAGAAAAAAAGAGAGACACTTCTTGAAAATATGGAAGATGCAAACGATTGCATTTCTAGGCCATCCCAAGCTTCACTTATATAGGATTTCACAAACATCTCTCGTAAGCATGGTATATGCCATAGAATAGTGTTTTTTCAAACTCGAACTAATAAAATATTCAGAAAGATATTATACGTTTTTTAGGAAATGAATTAATTAAATGAATTAAAATCGACTTTATGGCATTCCCGTAAATAATTTCAACTTCAAACCCTTTAAATTATTTTAGGCCTTGCCATGTCACACTTCCACATTATCATTATCCTCCTCTAGAGCTCACTCGTGCCGACACATCAGCATTCGCTCAAAAATTACTTCCCATTTAAAGGTATAGATTAAAAAACCATCAAAAACAAAATCCACATCTTTGGCCTATCAACAAACGATCCAACTAAAATCGAGCTAAATTATCGAAAATCAAACTTAAAGTGGAAAGAATTTCTCGAACACTCTACATGAATCCAAGGCCTCAAATTCCAAAATTCATCCTCAAAGTTCCCAAATTCATCCTCAAAATTTATCAAAAGAAAATTTCATTCAATTCAAAGGATAAATTGGTGGCAAGAAAACCATAATCTGATTAGCTAAAAACTTGAATATAACAACATTTTTGTAAAACATTTATTTGTTGTGAGATAAAAACCGGACTTGTCGAGACCTCATGCTTCGCAGCCGCAGCCAACCGGCCTCTGACCATGAGTCACCCAACCAGTGCAAAGGCTGACACCTATTCAACCTTGGCCAAACTCATCGGGGTTGCGGACCGCACACAACCGACCGCGATTGGAGACCTAACAACCAAGGAAAACGGCCCATCACCCATGCCTTCTCCATCTACTAACCACATTTGCTTATATTAGTCTTACCACGTTTGTTTTTCTTAATTTTTTTTTAAAAACTTACATTTTTAATATGGTTTTGGTAACAACTCGGTTTTCAAAATCAGTCAAAGTAGTGACAAAAATCTAGGATAATTTCGACTTGTGTGCGTTCCAGCTATTTCTTTGATATAAATCTTTCGATTAGATACTAAACTAGGCGGTAGCTAGGAATTTGTACTTGTGACATCATTTTGAAAATATTAGAACCATAGAGATTTTGTTGGAAGGAACATACTAGCTCTATTTTATTTGACTATAATATGACTAACAATTTTCTCATTAGGCATGACAACGAACCATATATTCGGGACAACTTTTATCTATTTTACCACTCTTTGTTGTCCGCGAATGACCAGCTTATGTTTATTTGGTACCCCACCCAAATCTTACTTCCGACTTTAGCCCAACATTTGTAAGATATTATAGGATATACTTTGCATGATAGGATATCATAGGATATTATAGGATATACTTTGCATAAACCAATCTTAAATGCCAGACCTGTGGTGTTCAAAGCCACAGTGTGCAGCGGTATACTCGTTTCAGAGTGGTCTCCAGTGATTCTTCTCAACAATCAAATTGGTCTCCACAAGTTCCTCACACATCGGTCTATTTCCCACATGATCCGTCGTCCTGGTTGTTGGATTCTGGGGCGTCTCATCATATTACCTCAGATCTAAATAACTTATCTCTTCACACACCGTATCAAGAACATGAAACAATGGTAATTGGAGACAGCTCGGGTCACCAGATTACGCATATGGGTTCAACAAAACTTCCTTATTCCTCTCGTGATATCTTTCTCAATAATTTCTTGTTTGAGCCCAATGTAGCCTGAAACTTAATGTCTGTTTATCAGATATGTACTGATAATGGATTTTCTATAATCTTTGATCCATGGTGTTTTGAGAAGTGGGATCTAACCACGGGGGCGCTGCTCAATAAAGGACGAACTGTCAAGTTCTTTCAGCAATAAAAACATCAATGGACGAATGACGTCGCCTCGGTCAACCTTCTTTTCCTGTTTTACAATGTCTTTTATCGTAGTGTTCTTTGACATTTTCAAATAAAATTTCTCATCCATTGTTATGCAATTCTTGTTCCATCATTAAAAGTCTTAAGCTTGCATTTGGCACAAACTCGCTTTCCTCTTCACGATCACTCGAGATAATATTCTATGATGTTTGGACATCTCCTGTTTTTCCCTTTGATGGATTCAAATACTATCTCGTTTTAATTGATCATTGTACAAGGTATGCGTAGCTTTATCCGATGAAACGAAAGTCGCAATGTTTTTAGATTTTCACATGATTTAAAGCTCCCATTGAGAAAAATTCAACATGAGATTGTGACTTTCTATTCGGATAGTGGAGGAGAATTCGACGCATTAATACTCTTTCTTTCGAAAATTTGGATTTCGCATCGTACATCTCCTCCACATACTCAAGAACACAATGGCTCTCTGAGCGTAAACATAGACTTATTATCGAAACTGGTTTATCATTGCTATCTCATGCTCATATTCCGTTGTCATACTGGTCTTTTGCATTTCCAACAGCCGTGTACCTCATAAATCGTTTACCAAGTGCTCCTCTAAACTTAAGGATCCCCCTCGAGCTTTTGTTTCAAGAATCACCAAACATTTCGAAACCTATAGTTTTTGGCTTCTTGTGTTATCCCTGGCTTCGGCTTTATGCTCCGCACAAGCTAGCAACTCGCTCTAATCCTTGCATTTTATTGGATATTCTTCAACACAAAATGCATATCTATGTTTAATATAGCCTCATCTCGTCTGCATGCCTCAGGACATGTAGAATTATTTGAAACACAATTTGCCTTTCAAGCCAAACACATGTCAACCTTTGTCTTCCTCTCCAGAGCATGAACTCTCTTCTTTTGTTCTGTTTTTTACCTCAGCCACGTAATACTCTCCTTGCTGTCCAACCTGTGTGTTCTGACCTATACCGGTTATGGACACAACACCTCAACATCCAGCTCCACCGTCGCTATTGTCTTCCTCACTACGGGAGATACCTATCTCTGTATATAATAAGCTAGATTCTTTTGATGTCACTATATCTTTACTTGTCTTTGTTGTTGATTCTGGTACAGAGGATGCTGACAGGGAAGTTGTCGCTGCCTCTGCCCTATCAAATGCACATTAAATGGTCAATAGGGGCAAGAATATGATCTCAAAACCTAATCCGAAATATGCACTCACAACTGTTCATTGTGCAGATGATGATATTGAGCCGGTAATTATACACAAGCACTGAAGGATCAAAAATTGTGTGCCTCAATGGCAGATGAAATCAACTCCCAGTTACAACATGAGACATGTGAACTTATTCCTCCTGGTCCTTCATTTAACTTGGTTGACTGTCGCTATGTTTTTCAGATCAAACAAAAGGCAGATGTCACTGTTGATCGCTTCAAGTCTTGACTTTTTTTTTACCAAGGGTTATAACCAATGTCCATGTATTGATTATTTCGAAACCTTCAGCCATGTAGTTAAGAATCCGATCATCCAAATTGTCTTAGGCGAAGCTATGTCTTGCGTTTGGGATTTGCGTCAGTTAAACATCAATAATGCGTTCTTACATGGTCCTCTTGTCGAGGATGTGTATATGACACAGTCTCCTCAATTAATTGATCACAACACACCTAAATTTGTCAGTAAGTTGAAGAAAGAAATTTTACTGGCTTAAACAAGCACCTCACTTTTGGTATCATTCTCTCCGAGATTTTCTTATTCATGCAGCCTTTATCAATTCAATCAATGATGCATCACTTCTCATTCTTCACTCTGCTGGGGTCATGATCATTATTCTAGTCTATGTAGATGACATTGTGGTCATAGGTAAATCGTCAACTCGTGTTCAGCAATTCATTACTCTTCTCTCCTCTCGTTTTTCACTCAAGGATTTGGGCGAGTTCAATTTAATTCTTAGGCATCGAGGTCAGTCGTACTAAAGCCGGTTTGACTCTCACAAAAACTAAGCACATAAATGATCTTCTCCATAGGAAAAACATGTCCTCTGCGAAACCAGTCGCAACGCCTATCATTGATCATCCTACACCATAGTTGACATCTTGTTCCGTATTCAAAGGTTCCTCCGAGTATCGATCAGTCATTGGAAGTTTAAAGTATCTTATATTCACCAGACTGGACATTGTGTATGCTGTTAACAAACTCTCTCAGTAGATGCATCAGTCACAAGATAAACATTGGGATGAAGTTAAGAGAGTCCTTCGTTATCTCTACGGTACAAGGCACTTAGGCATCTTCTTCTCTACTTCCAACACATCAAGAGTGCATGCCTATTCTGATTCTGATTGGGCTCGTGACTGCGACGATTGTACGTCAACTAGTGTATATCTTGTCTACATTGGTCAACACCTGGTCTCCTGGTATTCAAAGAATCAGAAGAAGCTTGCACGATCTTCAACTGAAGCTGAGTACCGGTCGGTCTCAAAAACTGCTTCAGAGGTTAAATGGGTCATCTCATATATCAGTGAACTTGGTCTATCGTCGCCCCCACTCCTATCATCTATTGTGTCAAAAAGGTGCAACTTATCTATTTCCCTTGCTCTTTTATATCATTCAGATTTCTATTAATCATACATGTTGTTTCAATTGCCATTCCTGAATAGTTCTCTTGTTAGATTTTGGGATTCTCGTTAAGGATTTCATGGAATTTTAATTTATCGATTTGTTAGGATTCATCATTCTAGTTCTCTATTTATGTTGTTCTTAACGCTTAATCTGAACATGCTATTTAGATTATTGATATTAGGTTGATTAGCGCAACGAGAGTTGGTTAATTAGTTAGAATGGAACCAAGATGAGAAATTTAGTCACTTGCAAAGAGATTTTGTTTAGTTAAATTGTGAACGAACGAACTTGGAATTAATGCATGTTTAGACTTTAGGATCTGCAGAGAGATTTGAGATTCTAGGATTTAGACATAGATAGTTATCGCCACAAGAGTTTGTTAGTTATAATTTAATGATTCTAGTTCAAGAATTTGTATAATCTGGATCTTTATTTATTGATTTAATTAGATTCCTGATTTCTTGAGAACTTCCCTTGAGTTGACGCTTCCGCTAACTGATTTACATCTCGTTTATTTTGAATTGCTTTACATTAAATATATTCCTTAGCTTAGCTCTAAACAATAAGTCTATCATGTGAAACTATAGTCTCTGAGGATTTGATCCATACTATACTACGATTGCATTTTGTGCACTAGAAGTGTAGCTCCGGGGATTGTGAGAGTCGGAACTCGCATGGTCAATTATTGTAGTGTTTTTAACTTAGGGAACTGGAGTTTCTATGTAAACACACATGAAAAAGAGACCTGAAGAGTAGTTTTATTGATCTTTTATAAAAAGAGAGTACAAAAGCATAAGAAAAAAAACTATCTAAGTAATTTATGCTAGGGTTTTGAGCGTGATGTGATCGTAGGAAGTGCCTTCTCTTTTGTAGCTGCGGAGAGTCGGTTGGAAGAGATTCACACACAAGATTTCCAGAGATCTTTCTGTTATTTTCATTTCGGTTCAGATTTACTTTTATGCTCGGATTTTACTTTTCTCTTTTCTTGCTCGAATTTATCTTCCCATTTTTATATTTATCTTACTGAGACTTAATCCTTATCTTTCGAATGGGCGAATAGGACGGTCTGAGACCATAAAATATAAGTCTTCTTAGTTTGACATAAATTCCGTATTATAGCTCATTCGAATATTATGCTCGGCATGTTCGAGAAAATATTCGAAGAGAAAGTTTTTCCAAGCAGGACGATCAAATCCTAGCATCCGAACGTTTCGCTGATCCGAGCCTGTCCGAGCATTAATCCAAGCAGCTGGATGCACTTGGATTGTCTGATCATGCTCGGAATAAATTATCGTCGGAGCATGCTCGGATTGTCCGATTATGCTTGGGCTCTCGATCATCTGAGAAAGCTCAGAGTGTCCGTTAATTCTCGGACTGTCCCATCGTCTGTGCATGCTTGGAATGTCACTACAAGAAAACAGCTTTTTTTGCGTCTCCACTCTTGGTCGTAGAAAAGTCATTAAACGCGGTTTATGACTACATTTAGACTAAATATGGTAGCTTTAAATCCATAGTCGCTAAATTGAATAGTTGTAAAAATACTCGGCAAATTACAACTACTTTTACGACTAACAAAGGTAGTCATAAATTAGACGCACTATGCTCAGAATATATAAGGACTAATTTGTGACTACGTTGGCAACAATTGTGCGACTAAAGAGGGACTCCAAATGAAGTCGGAGAAATGTAGTCATCAAATAGTCGTTAAACTAGGTGACCAACGGGAGACTAATAGACTGTATACATAGTCTCAAATTAGTCGTAAAAATTGTCAACTATTTAGCGACTGGGTAACGACATTTTTAACTACTATCAAGCGACTAATCAGAACATCAATATATGATTATGGTAATGATGTCGCCACTATGTGGTGACTGTTATGTGACTGACTAGTATAGTCACAAATTAGTCGCTAGCTATGGTGACTGTTTGGCAACTGTTTAGTGAAAAATTTAACGACTATAAAACATGTTTAATCAATTTGTTACCAACTCTATATCGACTGTTTAATGACTAATATAACAAATATGTAGCGACTATGTGGGCTTGCAAAATACAATTATGGTATTGAATGTGCCACTACTTTGTGACCGTCGTGCGATAAACTGACAACTGTTACATATGCGTAAAAACAATTTTTTTTGTATTGTTTCATTTTGTAAAATTTACGATTTGGTACTTGGTGATACTGCAGTTTGAATGATACAAAAATATAAAAGAAATTTTCTCCAAGATAACATAGATAACTTATATAGTTTTGCATAGGATATATAAACAAACGATTATCTACATATGCACACTCCGATATTAAGGAGTTTTTAAATCATAATTTTTTTTTTTTAGTTCGGTAGGGACAATGACAAGTAACCTACGAAGCAGATGGAGTTAAGTTGTACCTGTTTGGGGATGATGGTCTTTGTTTGCTGCAGCCTAATGAGTTTATAGGAAGTCCATATACTGCATATCATTTAGCCGAAGATACTCTTCCACCAAGGAAAGGTGCTGGATCTTTTCATTTTGCTCATTCTCAACTCGGGCGTGATCTTCTTCCCAGACAGCCTGCTCTTTGATTTTACGCTGAGCTTCCTTCAGTTGCGGCAAGGGCACAAACCCTGAAGAGTCTCCCGGCTGCTTTCACTTGCCCCTCAAAAGAGACTCTTTGAGGCTTCCAACTTCATAAAGATTTCCTCGTCCATCCTTCTCAGTGGCCCGTTGTAATTAAAGGCAGCCAGAGAAAAATAATTAAATAAAGAACATAACATGACTTTATAAAAGTGCATTGTGAAAATATTACTTTACTTGAAGAAATATGTTGTTATATTCATCTATTGAGAGGTCCCGAGGTCGTGAAGCAGCACCATTCATAACTTCAGAAGTCTCTACATCGAGCTCTGCCAACTTCTCTTGCACGCTCGTCTTAAAAGTTGTTGCGATTTTCTCTGCCTTCCGATCAACATATGTACCTTCTGGCTTTGTATGTGTCTTGATGAACACCTCACTGATATTCACCAGTCTTCCCATTCCAACTTCATCAAACAAGGAAAAAATAAAATTTCAAGTTGCAATGCTATGACAAACATAAATAACAGATATATAATAAAATTTACTTGCAATTTCTTGTTGGATTTGTAGGTACGACTTAGGCCCTGAAAAGTGAATGTGATGACTGAGACCTTCACGGTGAAACATACGAAAACTAGAATAGGTTGCACTCTTATCCTTTTCTTCTTGATTTTCCCAGTAGTCGGTCATCATTTTCCAGAAAGTCTCACCTATCCACTTAGGTCAATCTCTACTAGTCCTTGCGTTGCTAACCATGTCTTTCAACAGTCGTTGACCGATCTTCTCAAAATACTGTTGAAGTGTCCCTGTTATGAAGGGATCCCAATAGTTGGTTTTCTAGAATACAAATAAAATAGAATTAGTGAAAACAACACACACAAGGTATATGTGAAGGGTATAGGAGAGAAAACTGTACTACGAACTCGAGGAAGTATCTTTCTGCTTTATCATGAGGAATACGTGACCAGCTACAATAGGTTTATCGAACTTGGTTGTAAAGATTTTAGTAATCTTATGAACCAATCTCGATCCCCTGTCACGAGTAAACCTAAAAACACTTGCGAAGAAGAATGATAGTCTGACTCAATCAATACAAACGCTATCTTGAAAACGCTCAACCACCAAAAAATTTCAAAACACAGAGAGTAGTTAAATTGAGACATCTAAACTCAATTGCTTGATAAGTATAAGATTAACATCATAAACATCAAAGATTGAAAATCATTAAACCATCATAACTAATAAGCAAACCAACAATCAAATTAAAAAGCAAATTAGATGATTTTAAAACACACAATTAAAATACGCATAAGACTAGAACAAAAAACCATACAGAAAATAACAAGTCCAAAAAAAATTTATATCAAAAGCTGAAGAAAAAGTATATGACTATAGGCATACCAATTGGAGTTTGGCGTCAGTGTAGGAGAGAGGACGGTGGTAAAAATTTCTCTGTCTAGTACCTGAAGCAGAGCATTCAGAGCCCACAGAGTGTCCTCCAGGAGATCCGGCAAAACTGGAAGAGATTCGTCGAGGAAGTCGTGACCTTAAGAAGATGGATGACTCTGAGCCGGAGATTGGTTAATTAGCGAAGGTGGGGCGTCCTGAATAGGATTCTGGTGGTTCTTGACTTCTTCAGACACCTACGACGCATTGAATTCAGGTTGTTAGTAGTCAAGCTCTGGAAAAGTTTTTATTGGCGGTGGATACTTCCGTACATGGGGTGCTGCTGTTGACGTTTAGGGGATAACTGTGTCTTTTTCTTGACATTGAGTCGACATAGTCGGAGGACTTATGGCCGCCAGCGTGAAGGTGTATTGTCTCGGTAGAGGGCTCAATGTTTTTCAATGTAATGGGGCTGATGGTCCCAATGGTTCTCTGACTGACCTTTGGAGTGGTTGTTTGTCTCTTACGTCCTCCTCTTTTCTTATGTCTAGGCATCGTATCACAGAGAGTTTCAGTGAATAAATTGAGAGGGTTGATAGGGTTTCTTCAAATATTAGCGATGAAATGAGTGCCTCTAACAAGAAATTAAAATAAGAGATGTCATTTAGAGTTTGATCGGCAAAGAGGAGGATTTGGAGAAAAATATGCAAGATGATTCGAAGGAGATTTTGGAGTAGGGAAGAACAAAATAAAATTAGGGTTTATGTTTGTGGTAAATGAGGATTTCTAGACATTTAGTCGAAATTTATTCGGTTAAGGCAGGTAATTGAAATGTTTTGGGTTAAAAAAATAGGTTTGGTTTCCCGGATTAATTACGCAATTTTTTTTTTTAAAAATTTTCCCACGAGTAGTCGTAACTTAGTCAACAAATTGAAAATAACCATGATTTTAGATTAAAATAATGTTAGTAAGAAACAGAGTACACCTATATACTTACTTAGGTTATTATTTACACGCCAAAGTCTCAAAACCCCAATAAAGTGCCTGAATTCATAAAACTTCATAAGATCCGTATAATAATTAAACAAGATTATAAATCACAACAAATTTTGGATATACTTCAATATTTTGCAGTTGTTAATCAAGGATACATGTTCATCACTAAGGTTAACATAAAAATGAAGACCATTTGGGAAAACATTAGTAATCCATTTCCGAATAATATTAAGCCTACATTTAGAGTTATCGACATACAAAATCAAAGATACATTTTTCATCTGTTGTGTTTGGATTTTTAGATTTACTGCATTTTTTTTTTGCTTATGAATGAGCAGGACGATACACATAAATTATAAAGAGATGGACTGGTTGGTGTGAAATATTATTACTGGTTTTATGATGGTATAAAAAAATTAAATACTTATTCGTAACCTAATTTATTTCTTGAGTTTATATGTATTTACAATGTTCATTAAATTGAATAACACCGGTCGAGAATTGTAAGCGTCTTTCAACCTGAAAACTGCCATTTCTCCCATTTTTCTAAAATAGATATTTGAGTAAGTGATATATCATGGTTTTTACCTGTTTTAAGACATAATAGAAGTATATATTCGACTCTTTTGTAGTGTGTTTCGAGTCTTTTCAGATGTTTATTAGGTACATGCACGTTTGGAGGATTTTGGAAGATATTGGAGTTCATTGGGCAAATTTTGAAGCTAAAGCCATAAGGAGGAGAAATAACTATCTCGGAGCGACCAGTGCGTCAATCGATGCTCCCTTGGCGTCAATCGATGCAAATCCGTGCCAGCGAATTAATGAAGAATTGGAGATTTGCACTTTTTGCCCAAAAAGTTCCAGTATTTATAAAAGAGACCAAGTCGTAATTAGCACTTTAATTCGGTTTTTGGTGTTTTATTCTCTACTCTTTTATATATTCAATCTATTCATATTATGATTTGTGTTTCATTGATCATGTCTGAGTAGATTCATAATTAAGTTTAGGGATTCTCATTAGGGCTTTCATGACTTGCTAGAATAATCAATCCGTTAGGATTCATAACTTGATTAGTACTTCAACCTGAATTGTGCTTAATACTAGTTTCTAATATGATCGCTTAGAATGTAGACTTAGGATTTATAAATTGACACGAAAGTGTGATTTAGAATCTGATCTATTTAGGTTGAGCAATTTAATTATCTGCAAAGAAATTTGGTTTAGTTGAATTGTGAACAAATCGAACATGCAGTTAACACTAGTTTAATTTGTTAGGAATTGCAAAGAAATTTAGATTTTTAAGGTTTAGACTTAGTGAATTATCGCATCGAAAGTTGGTTAGTTCTACATCTGTGTTTGAGTTCTAGAACCGTGCTTAATTTGATTATGACTGGTAATTGATCCGCTTGTCTAGATTTCCTGAGAAATCCCTATACTTAGCACTTTTAGTATATTGATAAAACAAACCGACTTGCATTTTTTATTTAGTTATTGCTTTTAGTTTATTATTTCTTATTTGCATCACCTAGCTTCGGCATTCTATAATCTGTCGTAAGATTTCTTGAGTTTCTGTGGTTCGACACCTAGATACTAACATTTGCATGTGCATTTGCAGTGTAACTTAGGGAATTAAACTCTGAGCATATCAGTAAATATAATTATTGTATATATATATATATAATATTACTATGCATGTATGATGACATAAACATATTTATTGAGACAAAAACATACATTTTTAATGAAAAAAACAAAATGGTGAATTTGTAGAATATATCGTAGGTCGCGACTTTTAGTCTCCTTCCCTAAACGGTTCGTTTTGTCTATTTCGAGTATAAGTAAGCTTTTTCTTCTCTAGATTTCCGACCAAGAAAGCGAGATTCTCTCAAACGACTATGGATGTGCAGATTTTAAGGCGAGTATCTCAAATCAACGACAGTCTTCCATCTCTTTGGGATTTAAGGGTGTTGCTCATTCGTGACTGGATGTGTGTTTCTTCTAATGGCCATCCGAATATTAACATGATCTTGTGTGATGAAGAGGTAATCACATTTTCTCTTCCACAATTTTAGATGTTTTTGGTTTTTGATTGTCACATGTTTCTAACGCGGAGAATAATTATTTCGTTTTAGGGTATCCGGATCAAGGCAAGTGTGCACGCTCATGATTTCGAACTATCCCAGTATTCGCTGTTCGAGAGTTGTTGGTTTCGCCTTTAAGATGCTCAATTAGTGGTTGCACTAGATTTTATTTCTTTACTCCTCACATGTTTAAGGTCATATTTGAATCAAATACATCGTTCTGTACTACTGATGACAATAGTCTCCCGCGAGTTCATTTCATGATGTTTCCATCGATCCCAAATATATTGGATGGTTTGTTAATGATCCTTATCATAGAGGTATATATTTTGCACTAAATATTATTTTTGTGCTTAGGATTATAATGATAGACATGTTATTTGGATCTGGTCCACACTAAATTATAATCTTTCCTTTATAGATATCCTTGGATTTGTAACACATGTCATAAAGGTCGAGTATTGTTGGGGAGGACCTAAGTTAAAGTATACCCTTCATATTATAAGGTGAGATATTATTTGTCCTTCATTTTGAGGATTTTTGTTTGTTATATTAAAATGTGATTATAGATTTAAACATTTTATATCATATATAGCCTCTTGAGTATCGATTGTGTGTTAGTTGGGAGAGATGGGAAAGAACTGGCCAAAAGGTTTAGGTACGATGCATATAAACATGTCTTCGTAATTCTCAGAACTTTTTCGTCAAACGACAGCCAAGTAAGATGTACAAAGTCTTCTTATATATATGAGAATGATTGCATTGGGTAGTGATTAAGTTTGTTCGTGATTGTTTATACATTAGGCTATACTTGGCTAAAAGGACAAGAAAGACTTTCAAAGATCATGTATGTTTAGCATGAGAGTTCTGACTTGGTTGAATTCGTCAATAGGTTGTGTTAATTTTTTGGTCAATTCATTAATTTATTATGTTTATTACGCAAATACATACATACATATATATATGGGTAGAATCAATACATTGTTTTTGCTTTCTTTTTAGGTTTTCCTAACAAAGACCACATGAGTACGACCTAGAAGAAAAAATGATGTTGTGATTCTATTAACTAATTCGTCTATCTCAAGTTGTTGGTTATTGAATACTTTATCTTTTGTGTATTGTGGATCAAGATATATATATGAACTTGTAGATTTGTATCTTTAGTTTAATATTTTTACTTTCGGTTTTAAAGCAAATATATAATGTATGTTTGTTTTTCTGATCACAATGCAAACTACATTTGGTTAGTGTACATTAGAAAGAAATTTTTGGGAAAGAAGAATTAATTATATTAAAGACAAATTTCACCAAAAAATTATATTAAATAATTTGGAAATTTATATTTAGTTTAAGAAAATATTAGCTTCAATATTCAGTCGATAAATTATTAGAAAATATAACCAAACTATTTTATATTAGTATTACTAAATCAAAAACATACTATATGATACGGCACCGAATTTTTACTACTATACACAAATATAATTACTATCAAGATTGAATTATAATGGATGGACTTGGTAAATATTCTAGAAAATGCCAAAATGAGTAAGTGGATTTTTATGAAAAGTTTCAATTGATTCATATCAATTTAAAACATTCAAAAAATCTAAAAAACTATTCACTTTCTTCTCCTACCTCTTCGCTTTCATTCTCTGAAATTGAAAGAGATATCCACAAAATGAATCCGTTTATAACATGCGTTTCTGAAAACTCACAATTTCACAAAATTGCCTATATTAGTTGGAGGGATACTCGTTGGAACGTTAAAGCAAAGGTTCTTAGGGCGTGGTATTTTACTCACTATGATGCTCCCTTGGAATTAATTTTATCCGATGAAGAGTTTTTCTTCTTCTAATTGTTTAATTTTATCCGCTGAAGAGGGCTATAGAATGTATTGCGTACGACTGAAATGCTGAGGAGTTATCCATGCGTTTTCAACAAGTTTCTGACAAGCACTTATTTGTTTTGCTCCGATTTTTTTTGTATCGAAAGATCTGCGGTATGTTGACATGTTTTAAATAAAATATGATCAAGATATTAATATATAACAAAATTACGAGAATATATATTTTATTTGTTTAGGGAATACATGGTTTAGAGGTAAGGAAGAGTCTTCTTCTACTGACTATCATCATTTAACTTTGGATGAGTTGAACAAGTTGATGGATACGTATGAATTTGTTAAAATTATCATATTGAAAATTTTATGATCATATAAATTATTAACAACATCTAATATATTTCCCTGTTTTTGATTTTGTATACAGTTACCCCTATCTTCTTCTGACATGATACTCACATGAGCATCATGCCCTCGATCGTTACTAACTCTCTTTCACACTTATCCTAAACTTTTAAGAAATTATGTAGTTTTAAGTTTTGATTTCTTAAAACCATTGTAATGATCTCTAAGCATTTGGTTTCTATTTTAAAGGTTTAACTTTTATTTAAAATTTAGTTTATGAAGTTAGAAAAAGCGATTATATATATTAAATATTGCAAGTATAGATTAGCTTTAATAATAAGTTAAGATTATTAGAAAATATAAGACAACTTTCTTATATTATTATTACTAAATAAAAGAATACTATATGATACGACTCATACCCGACTACTTGCAACACGAAAAACGAGTCGAATATTAGTCGTAACAATAGATACTAATTACCGATTTTGTTAATACTATAAACGGTGTAAAAAATTAGTTGTCCACATAGTGACTTATTTATGACTTTAACGACCCTTCATAGCAGATGCAGCATCATCGCCAAATTACAAATTACGTTACGTTTAATGTTTCGGGTCTCAAAAATAGTCGTTAACCAATCATAAATCACCGACTAAATTAACGACGACCATTTTGGTCGTATATAAGTGACTAATAGACTAACATATATCTGTAGTCGCACATTAGTTAAAATTGTGTTTGTAAATAGTCGTAAAATGTTATGACTACAAGAATAGTCACAAGTTTCAGTCGCAAAAGAATTGTATTCTTGTAGTGTGTCTGAGACTGTCCGAGCAGCTCGGGCTGTCTGATCATCCAAGCAGCTCGGAGTGTCCGATCATCCGAGCATGCTCATACTGTCTGTTCATCCGAGCATGCTCGGAATGACCGGTCTTCTGTGCATGCTAGTAATCTTTGAGAAGCTTGGATTCTCCGATTGTCCTAGCATGCTTGATATATCATGGTTTTTACCGGTTTTAGTCCATGATATAAGTGTGTTTTAGAGTCTTTTTGTGTTTCTTTAGAGTCTTTTACATGTATTATTAGATATATGCACGTTTGGAGCGGAATTGGAGTTTATGGAGCTTTTTGGAGCATTTTGGTGTTTTGACCCGAGAGATAGAGTTCACTGTCCAAAACAGAGTAATGCATCGATCGACACACATCGTGCATCGATCGACACGCTAGCGAGATGGGCCCTTCCTCGGCGGTTTAATGAAGAATGCAGAATTCACAATTTTGCCTTCAAACCAATCTTGCTACTGATTTACTTTTCTGTTTTGCTTTTTAGTTTCTTACTACATTCACCTAGTTTAACTCGACTGTTCTTAAATCTATCTTTGCCTAGAGTCCTTGTGGATTCGATAACCCTATATACTATAATTGCATTGACTGTGCACTTGTAGTAGAATAGGAATTAAACTTTACGACCTATCAAGTTTTTGGCACCGTTGCCGGGGACTCTTTGGAGTCTTCGATATATTTGAACTTAGGGTTTAGACTAGGATTTTTATTTTTGTTTTTGGTTACTAATTTTCTCTGTTTTTCTCTGTCGCAGGTTTGCTTTTCGCTTGGCATCGATCGTTGCTTCCTTTTGTGTCGATCTTTACTAAGAGACTGGAGTTGAGTCGATCGTTGCACCTTAGCATCGATCGTTGTACTGCGATTACAGACGGTTTATGCAGAAGCGTGATACCATAAGTAATCCAAACTCGAATCTCGTTAATCTCAGACTTGAAGAGCTTGCTTGACTAGAGAGAACTAACAGGAAAGTTCAAAGAGCAAGGATGGTTCAAGAACGTCTGATTCTGATACCCGATGCTCAAGGTGTCCTGAGGGACCGTCAAAAAAATCCGTACAATGCCGTTGGGCATATGATTGATGCTGAAGGGAATGTGATCCCTGAGCCTGAACAAGGACAAGGCCAAGGACAAGGTCAAGGTCAGATGGTTGTTCAAGAGATGACTTTAGCTGACTATAACCGTCCGGATGAGTTTCATGCTAACCGGTCATCTCTTGTGCCTCCTTGTTTTGAGAGGAATGACTTCGAGATCAAGACCATCTACTACTCTATTCTGAGGAGAATGCCTTCCACGGTTTCCCTAATGAGCAGCCAATGGATCATATTGATGAGTTTGAGGACATAGTCACTGGGATGAAGTGTGATGGAGTGAACTATGACTATCTGTTTCTCAAACTCTTCCCCTACTCTCTCGCTGGAGATGCTGCTGCTTGGCTGAAACAACTTCCACCTGGAAAGTTTACTACACGGGATGCTGTGAAGAGTGAGTTTCTGAGACACTTCTATGATGATGCTCGCTCTAATCAGTCGAAACAGGACATTCTCACTTTCTCCCAAGGCCCTATAGAGCCTCTTAAGACTGCCTGGATGAGGTTTAAGAAGTACCAACGTGACTGCCCGCATCATGGGTTCACTGAGGTAACATTGCTAGGCATTTTCTTTAGAGGTATATATCTCCCATACCAGACCGCGTTGAATAATTCCAGCAATGGAAATTTCAACACTAGAACTCCTGAGCAAGCTAAGCAATTGATAGACAACTTAGTAAGCAGTAATAGCTGCAAGAATGCTGATAGGAGAAGGAAGGAATCTGGTGGGAAGATAGATAATTTGGAGATTGCTGATATTAGGACTAAGTTGGACATTGTTTGTAATTTGCTGGCTGGGAAGAAAGCTGTCCATTTTGCTCAAGATGTAGAAGTGATCCAAGCTGAAGAAGATGGTTAGGAAGAGGATGTGAACTACATTGGAGGATCTGGTTTCCAAGGAAACAGGTTTGGATGACAGAAAGGTAATAGGTTCTTCAATGGTGGATAAAAGAGTGCTTTCACAAGCAATCAAAACTCTTCTTGATTTGGACAAAATGCTAGTTTTCAGAAGCCTTTTCAGCAAGGTATTCAGAGGACTTATGGATCTTCCTCTTACCAAACACCTCCTGCTGCTAATGCTCATGAGAGCAAGATGGAGAGTATGATGGAGCAGTTGCTTGAAGGACAAACTAAGATTGCTGTGGACTGCAACAGGTAGTTAGATGCTGTGTATGAGGACCTCAATGGGAAGTTTGAGTCCTTAAGTACTAATGTGAAGCAATTGGACACTCAAGTGAGCCAAATTTCAAGCTCTGTTAAGGGAAAGAGTGTCGTGGACACCCACATTAAAGCTTGGTCAGTATATTGATGATGGATCACACCAAGGTGATAAATTTGAGTTAAATACAGCTGAACTGGTGGAAGAAGCTGAAAAACCCGAAAGTGAAGAAAATATCTCGGGTGGAATCTGTGAAGCTTTTGCTGCATCGATCGATGCACCTATTGCGTCGATCATTGCATGCCGTGGACAGACAGTTTCACTTGATTCTCAAGGCATTGATGAAGGGACATATCTGGAGCTTATTAGATTATTTCCTAAGGTGTCTGAGATAATTCAAGAGGAATTGGATGAGCTTAAACAGCTGGAAGAGATGGATGAGAAGTTGGAAGAAATTCCACAGTCTGATCCACCATATCACCCTTGTGTGCAGAGATACTTGGAGAAGATTCTGCCAATGGACGAGATGCTGAAAGATTGGGTGATAGTAGTCCCTCAACAGATAAGTGATGTGCTGCTAACTAAGATCCCGAAGAAGCTACCTGATCCTGGGATATTTGTGCTGAGTTGTTCTATTTTTGAGGATGGTTTCAAGCGTTCTCTGTGTGACTTAGGAGCTGCTGGAAGTCTCATGCCATACTCTATGGCAGAGAAGCTGGGGATGATGGATTTTTCTCCCACTAGGACCTCTCTTGTCCTAGTTGATCAGTCAATAAGGATTCCGAAAGGAGTTCTTGAGGACGTCCCAGTAAGAGTTGGAAACTACTTGGTTCCGACAGACTTCTTGGTGCTGAAGTACGACAGTGAGCATGATGATGCTTTGATACTGGGAAGACCGTTTTTAGCCACAGCTGGAGCATTGATAGATGTAAGGAACAGTCTTGTTGATCTCTATCTGGGAGATGAGCCTCTGCACTTTGACATGGATATGCTACGCAAGCCACAGATTGATGGGAAAACCTTCAGGATTGTGGATGGATATGGAGAGCAGACAAGTGAGACATTTGGTTTCAGATCCTGGAGATCATTTTACTCCCTCTTTTCTTGGACTAGCTCACAGTGAGACAACTTACTCTCCACCTTGGATGAGGAGACTTTCACAGAGACAATCACAGTCTCTGTTGAAACCTCCAGGTTCTTGATCTTGTTCGTCCGGTCAATCTAATGACCTTAAACAAGCGTTGAGTGGGAGGCAACCCACTGATAGGTTTTAGTGTTTTTCTTATTAATTTTGGTGTTTTTCTTTGGATTTCACGTTTTAATTTTGTTTTTGCTAAGTTTTTCGTTACAAAACCCGAGTCTGGAGATGTGTGACGATCGTTGCTGATATCTGCAACGGTCGTTGCAGGGAGATATGACGAAGAGATTAGATCGCCTTGTGATGATCGTTGCGGTCCTGTGCAACGGTCGTTGCATCTGGTTCAATTGCAAAATAAAGGTACGCGTGCGCTAAACCGGAAATCAATTTGGTTCACCAGCAACGATCGTTGTTTATCTGCAATGGTCGTTGCACACACGATCCAGGTAAGTGCCTTTAACCTTTTCTCTCTTCTCTTCTTCCCCATTTCGCCGTCCGTACAACCCGATTCTCATCTCCCTAAATCACTCAAATCTTCATCATTTTCATTGATTCAAAGCTCATCCTACTTGTTTTCACACCCTCTATCTATTTCTCTAACCCAATTGAAGCGATTCCAAGGTAAGGGCTTTCAAATTCATCATTTTCGGATTCAGTTCTAGAGTTTTGAAATTAGAGATTTTTAGCTTTGAGATGATGATTCTGTACTATTAGAGACTTGATTTAGGTTGATTGGTGATGGAATTAAGCTGTTTGTGAGATTGTCGGACAAATTTTGCACGATTTGAAGAGATTATTTGGCACTTGTGAAATCGCCTTGCAACGATCGCTGCACTTGTGCAACGGTCGTTGCATTGCGACTTCACCGGGAGTTTTGCCATGACTAATATGCATTATTTTCTTGATTGTAGATGCCTCCTCACGGACAACCTCGCAAACGCAGAGCTACAACAGCAGCTGCAGCTGCAGATCATCATCCTCCGCCAGTTGAGTGGTTTCCTCGAGACTCGCCACATCCGGAACCTTATCAGAGAGATCGGGAAGCAATACAGTTGCCTTGGCCTAAGGCGGAAGGAGCAGATTCCGACAAACAAGGTATGGGATATGGAGAATGATAAGCTGCTTAAGACTGACACATTCACAGAGAGGCCGCTACATGAGCATTGGGACGAGTTCGATACATTGCTCTACAATGGCTGGTGTAACATGAAGATCAAGCCGACCAAGTTTGCTGATTATTGGACTTGTAGAGGTCTAGGCATTGATGAGCAGGTGCTGACATTGGTTAAGGGCATTGGTCTGGGGACGATGCCTATGCAGCACAATGAGTTGTATCCTGATCTGGTGAGACAATTGCTGGCCACCTGCAAAGTTATTTTTCCTGACCCAGAGTGCAGGAGAGCTTCTGGAGGTATGTTTACCTTCATGTGCCTAGGAGTCAGGTATCGGATTCCCCTTCTTGATATCTGCCGTATATATGGATTCAGCGTTGAGCCTACGCGTACCGGTATGACTCTTGAGTGGGATGTGCCGGAAGCTCAGTTTTTCTGGGACTGATTGGTAATGGTCGGTATTGCTCGAGGACGACGAAGCAGATTCAGGTTAGGCATCCTGTTCTCAGATATGCCTTACGCATCTTGGGATATACTCTATTGTGCAAAGCTGAAGCAAACAAGATGCGTAAGAATAAGCTGGAGATGCTTTTCATTGGGTTGAAGGAGTAGTTTGCTGAGACTGATTTGAGAGATCCCACCAGAGGACTCAACATAGGAGCTGTGTTTGCTCATCACTTGTGCTCATTGCAGAAGAAGCCATTCGATGGGAAGGACACTGAGTCAATAGGGAGTCTGCTTACTCCCATTTTCAGGCATTGCAGGATCCCTCTAGAGGGTACAGAGTGTGATGACAGTAAGGAGTTCCTGGATTTTACCCACTTGCAGAGTGCTACATGGCTGAAGGAGGGACATATATGGGTCTATTACGACACTACCGCTACGAAGCGTGGTATAGATCTTCCTGCTACCAGTCTAACCAAGATTGATACGTTGGCTGCTTTGAGTTTTCAGCCTCCTACGCGTGAGCCTACGATGGCTCATCCGCTGGGAGAGCCTTCTACACGCCCTTCTTCTTCATCTGCGCCTGCACCTGCTCCTCCTGCTGCACATGACATTGGTCCTTATCTTGAGCCTTCATTTCCTTTGAGTGAGATGTCTGAGGGAGAATGGAGAGAGCGTCAGGATGGTATACTGCGGAGCATTTGGGACTTCATGCGTGGCTGCACTTGCAGGAGACAGCCACATATTCATCAGCCCGGACCTTCCCGTCGACGTAGATAGCGCTCTCCGACCCCTGTTCTTTCGAGCGATACTGATCCATATGCTGGGATAGATGACGAGTGAGAGTAGTGGCATTTTGAGACTACGGTTCTGTATTTCTATTTTCACCTTTTCTTTTGATTTTCTTAAGATTCTTATGTTTGGATGATGATTTTACTTTGAGACTATCTGTTGCTTTGATTCTGCTTGTTTGTATTGATTTTCAGCTTGCAGGTTTGAAATTTGATAATTTTTCACGGACTAACCTGCTAACTGCTGACTTTTTGACGAAATCGCAATGCAACGATCGACACGGTCCTGTGTGTCGATCGTCACAACACGAAAATCGCATTGCAGCGATCGTTGCGGTCCTGAGCAATGATTGACTCATGACGCAAATTGCCTTGCAACGATCGTCGCATTTATGCGTAACGATCGATGCATGAGCGATAGAGGTAAAATCAGACAGAACTTAACTCATCCATTAACATTTTTTTTCTTTCTTTTACCAAACCCTAGCTTGACACTACTGGGGACAGTGTGTTTCAAGTGTGGGGGAGGTGGTACTGACTTTTATCTCTCTGTTTTCTTAGAGTCAGTCCTATTTTTCAAAAAAAAATTGTTTTATTGAGTCAAAATAGTTTAAGTAGGAAACAGTGAATTTTTGAGAAGTTAACAAAATCTTGCAGGAACTTAAGTAACCATTGGGATGAAGCTGCAATATCAATCTATGACTATTAGAAAACCCAATGCGGATCAACCTACTGAGGACACCCATATCAATTCAAGTATTCAGAGGATCCTTTACTGACTTCACCCTTGTAAACCTGACTTAATCTTCTCACCTAAGGGCTTGGTATACCTTGAGTCGGATTCCTTTGTTAGTTCTGACACAGCTTGTAAACCTGTCCGAGTATGGTTTCCCTCTCCCCTTCTATAAAGTAAAAAAAAAAGTAATAAACAGAGGATGAGCTAGTAGCTCCGAAGTGGTCACGGGAGTAGTAGCAAACACTATTACCTCATGTGCATTCATGGAATGTATCCAAAAGTACACCCCTTAACGGGAAGAGCACTTATAAAAAAAATAAAATGATACCCAATGGGGAAAAATCAGAATGCTAAGGAAGGGAAAAGAGAAGAAAGGAACCAGAAAAAGATAGTATGGTGGTCTAGAGCTGACAAAGTAAGAATCCATGTGCCCTTTGATCGATAATCCTTAGGTGAGACCGCACTTAATAGCTTATAGAAGTCAGTAGGGTGAATTTGAATTGCTTGGATTGATTGTGGAGTTTTACTTAGGACAGTCACTAAGTGTAGGGGAAGTACATGTTGGTCTTGATGTCTTGCAGGTGATTCTTTCAGTGGTTTACTAAGGGGAATCTGAGTGTTGTTGCTTCTAGGATGAAAAGAGTTTCTGAAAGTTTTCAAACCTCTTCACCATGTTTTAGTTCTCTGTTTTGCTTGAGGGCAAGCAAAGGCTAAGTGTGGGGGAGTTGATATATCATGGTTTTTACCGGTTTTAGACCATGATATAAGTGTGTTTTAGAGTCTTTTTGTGTTTCTTTAGAGTCTTTTACATGTATTATTAGATATATGCACGTTTGGAGCGGAATTGGAGTTTATGGAGATTTTTGGAGCATTTTGGTGTTTTGACCCGAGAGATAGAGTTCACTGTCCAAAACAGAGTAATGCATCGATCGACACACATCGTGCATCGATCGACACACTAGCGAAATGGGCCATTCCTCGGCGGTTTAATGAAGAATGCAGAATTCACAGTTTTGCCCAAAAGTTCCTGATAATTACAAAGAAGCCCCAAGACGTGATTAGCTTATATAATTAGGTTTTTACATCAGTTTTTAGTTACGGTTTCATACTTAGAGCTGAGAATTTTTAGAGCTTTTTGGGGCTGAACTAATCATGTACTGCTTCCTGGTTTTTATAGAAGATTTTGAACCCCTTTACTTCTATATTCTCTTTTATGCAATCCATTAATTCATTGATTATTTTTTTCATTATCTATGTCTGAGTAGATTCATAGTTAGGTTTAGGGATTCTCATAGGGATTTCATGACTTGCTAGATTTATTTATTTCAGTTAAGGATTCATATCAATAATTGTTCTTCGAGCTAAATTGTGCTTAACACTAGTTTCTAACTTGATCACTTAGAATCTAGATCTTAGGTTGTTAAATTGACACGAAAGTGTGGTTTAGAATCTGAACTATTTAGGTTGAGCAATTGAATTACTCGCAAAGAAATTTGGTTTAATTGAATTGTGAACATATCGAACTTAATCTTAAAGCTAGTTTAATCTGTTAGGAATTACAAAGAAATTTGGATTTCTGCTATTAGACTTAGAGAATTCTCACAACGAAAGTTGGTTAATTCTATTTCCGTGTTTGAGTTCTAGAACCGTACTTAATTTGATCCTAACTGAATAATTTATCTGCTTGTCTGATTTCATGAGAACTCCCTAGGCTTAGCGCTTTTAGTTAATTGCCTTCAAACCAATCTTGCTACTGATTTACTTTTATGTTTTGCTTTTTAGTTTCTTACTACATTCACCTAGTTTAACTCGACTGTTCTTAAATCTATTGTTGCCTAGAGTCCTTGTGGATTCGATAACCCTATATACTATAATTGCATTGACTGTGCAGTTGCAGTAGAATAGGAATTAAACTTTACGACCTATCAATGCTCGGACTGTCCAAACACCTTGGACTGTTCGATCGTCCTAGCGGCTTGGACTGTCCGATTGTCCTAGAAGCTTGGACTGTCCGATCGGCTTAGGAGCTTGACTGGACAATCGTATTGGCATCTTTGGATTGTCTGAGAGTCCTATCAGCTTGGATTGTTTAATCGTCCTAACATCTTGGATTTTCTGATCATCCTAGCATGCTTTCGGACTGTCCGATCTACTCGGACTGTCAGATCTTCCGAGCATGCTCAGATTGTTTGATAATCCGAGCATGCTCGGACTGTCTTATTCTCTGAGCATGCTTGGAATATCAAGATTGTCTGAGCAACTCGAATTGTACGAACGTTCGAGCGTGCTCAGACTGTCCGAGCATATTTTGACTGTCCGATCGTCCTAGCATGCTTGGACTGTATAAGCAGTTTCGAATGTTTGATTTTCCTTCCAGCTTGTTCGTCCAAGTATGGCTTTCTGAGCGTTGTCTTCTTCCTTTCAAGCAGTTAATTCCTCGGAAGCTTTGCTGAGCCGTTTCGTACATTTTATAATAAACGTGATTCATACGACATGCAGTCATACATGACGCTTAATCCATTTAATTATTGATTTTGTTTAGGGGATTTCAACCTCAACATCTTCCCCCTAGATCGTCCGACTCCAGTGTGATGATGATAAGTTTTCAGTAATTGAGTCCAAATAAATTGTACAAAAGTTTGGCCTAACCGTTCTTTTTTGGAGGATTCCCTAGCTATGAAGGAAAGTTGTCGAAGCATTTTCGTCATAAACCGTTGAGACGATTCTTCAACAAACTAGCTAGCTGTTTTTCCGTGGAAGGTCGTTCAAGCATTTTGATGAAGTTCTTGAGGCGAGCGATGTCTTTGAGTTTGGCAGGTTGATGGCCAAAGCTGAAGGGTACTTCAATCTTTCTCCCTTTTTGGGCTACTCTGCTGGCCCGTTCCAATGGGATAAATCACTTCATGATAAATCTGCGAAAGCTGGTGTAACCAATGTCCATGGTTCGAATGACTAAGCACTGGGGTTGTCGGCATTATTTATCTTCGCGTTGTTTTTTCTATTTTGAATGTCGTTGCACTCCTTGATTTGGTTTGGTTTGTTTTATATGAACGAAAGATTTTGCTTTAAGACCCATTTTCCTAGTCTTTGAACTTACAAACTTACGCCGTCGATATTTTGTTATCGCTTTCGAGCTTGTATTAAATAAATGGTTGGGAGATGCTTTGAGCTTTTATCTCTTGCAGTTTGATCTCCTTCGTTCAGCCCAAAGCTCGTACTTTGCATAACTTTCTTGGCAATTCTGCTCGGCAATTTTGAGGATGTAGGCCGTTTTAAGAGAAAGCATTTATACGCACGATGCCTTCTCGGAGATTCGCTTGATGCCAACCAACACATGATTTTTGGTTGGGCGAGCAAGCCATTCGCTATAATGATGTATCTGAGCAGACGCCGTGTGTTATTTGGAACTGACAAGCAAGATGATCATGTACGGGGGGAGACCACCATGTATGAGCAAGGCATGCTGCCCGATAAAATACCAGGCTGAGCAGGATCGTTTGGGAATGCGTTCGTAAGCCGAGCAGGATTCTGCTAAGAATATCTCCAGACAGCCAAGTAAGTCTAATGGTTTTGAGAAGGACATGGCCCGGTAATGTTCGAGAAAAATTGAGTCCGAGCAGAGTATCCTAACTTGCTGAGCAAGGATCCATGCAATTTGACCAAAAGCCAAATGTGTCGAGCATGATTCGAACATCTTAGGTCCTTGCATGATATGCTCGAACACTTATGTCCGCATGAAGAAATGCCAAGGAGAAATTACGGGATTTGAAAAGAATATTGCCGAGGAAGATATCCGAGTAATCTGCCTGGTCAGAACATTGTCGAGTAGTCCACATGAGCAATCAAATTTCTCAGAGGCTTTTTTGAGTTTTGTACATTTTTGTGAAGCATAGTTTAAGACCAGTGTTCTTAGGAACGTCTTATCAGGTTTGGAGGTTTAATCCGAGCTTGGAGGTCAATGAGATTTAATTGACTTACAGACTTGTTACGGTAGTAAGTATGTGCTTAAGGCCGTAGTTCTTATGAGCGTTTTACTGGGTTTTGAGTCTTACTACGAGTTCGAAGGCTGGCAAGGTATACTCGATAGTACGTATATGCGTAAGTCCAGTATTCTTAAAAGTATTTACTAGGTTTCGAGTTTTACTCCAAGTTTGAATGTTTTTGAGGTATATTATGTAATGCCCGTATCCCGGGAACTGACCCTAGAAGGATCGGGGAGGGGGGACAAGCCAAAAAACCAGAACATGGACATTCAGTCGGGGATACCAAGAAGAAGTGTCTAGGGTCTGTAATTGGTTAAACTTAAAGAAAAAGGAACTTAGACAAGCTGGACAGGAAGTGTTCAGCCGAGATGAGCTGAACGACCGAGTTGGATCAGGTGGATCAACTGACGGTCAGTTCAACTCAGCTGGAAGGAGTGTTAGGTAGTTGGGTCAGCTAGTGGTCTAGGTCAGCTAGTGTCACTAGCTTACTGGTGGGCGGTTACCAGCCAAGGGGCACAATTGGTTAGCAACCATTCACCAACCATTTGCATCCTTTCGCGTAATGGGCAGTTTTTTGATTTTGCATATAAAAGGAGGGATATGGACAGTTTCTAAATAACTCGCACACAACCATACACATATAATACACAAGAAATATCCAGAGAAATATCAAAAGAGAATTCACAAAGGCTGGAAAAAAGAAGAGAAAATGAGTTGGACGGAATCATGAAGAGAGTGACCAATAGGTTTGGAAGAGAGATTGGGGGTGGCTTCTACAAGGAATATCTTGGGGATACACACTATACATGCCCTGAAACACATAAGAAAAACCCTGGAAACTCCTAATCAAAACCGTGAGGCTATGAGAGAAGGATACAAGAGATTTTGTCTGATATTTAAGGGGAGATGCCAGAGGATTAACATAAGGATTTGGGGGCAGTTAATAAGATATATCCAAGAATACACATGCCCACACCCACAGATATATAATTTCCCAAAACTAGTCAGGGAAAGCGTGATAATTCAAGAGAGAAACACAAAGAGTTGAACAAAGTCTTGAAGGGGATTTGCAGGCAGTTTAGGAGGGTGATTGGCAATTTGATCAAGAAGAAGATTGGTGCGGTTCAGGGCTAAGTCTAATGAATGTTAGAATGGATGAACCCAGAAAATATCTAGAGAAGAAACATGAAAGGTGAAGAGAAAGGAACAAAAGGGCTAGCTGTAAATCATGGGCGGTAAAGGGAAGAGGCTTGGCATGCGATTTAAAGAGGAGTTGGGTTGCTGTTACCAACCAATGACCATGGGGTCGTGGTAGTAGAAAAACATGGATCCTACTATGGCTGGAAACCATGACATCAAACTAGAATTCCTAGGTTGATTTTCTGATTGGAATCACTCTCTATTACTCTACGAGATTTGTTGTTAGGATTTCCTTGTATAAGTCCTTGATCGAATGGTTATAAGGCTCCTTAGTTGGATAGTGGAATGGACTAAGGATGTCTAGCAGGTAAGAGTTGAGAACCGATCACGAGTGGTAGGATGGCGTGGATCGGATGGCGCATGAGAACCGGCCGATAAGCCGAGAGAGGCTGGGTCGACGGTTGAATAACCATAGACCACGTAAGTATCTCGTAAGATCAGCCTCGACCTGATTCCTTTATTTGGTTTGGAAGGATCACAGTTGATATATCATGGTTTTTACTAGTTTTAGACCATGATATAAGTGTTTTTAGAGTCCTTTTGTGTTATTTTAGAGTCTATTACAGGTATAATCAGGTTTGGAGCAGAATTGGAGATATTGGAGCATTTTGGGGATTTTTGGAGTATTTGGCCGAGAGATTGAGCTCACTGTCCAGAAATCAGCATTGCATCGATCGACACACCTTTGGTGTCGATCGACACACTAGCGAGATGGGCCGATTCGGCGGTTTAATGAAAATTTAAGATTTTGCACTTTGGCCCAGAAGTTTCCAGTATTTACAAAGAAGCCCGTCCGAGATTAAGCCTATATAATTAGGATTTTGGTGTTTTATTTAGATACGCTTTGATAATTAAGAGCAGAGAGTTTTTAGAGCTATTGGGGCTGATCTGATCATGTACTTCACTTTATTTTGGAGAAGATTTCGAACCCCTTTATTTATTTAATCTCTTTTATGCAATCTATTAATTCATTGATTATGTTTACATCTTCTATGTCTGAGTAGATTCATAGTTAGGTTTAGGGTTTCTCATTAAAGATTTCATGACTTGCTAGACTTGTTTAATTCAGTTAAGGATTCACATGAATAGAATGTTCTTCGATCTAAATTGTGCTTAATGCTAGTTCTAACCTTATCAATTAGAATCTAGATATTAGGTTGCTAAATACGACACGAGAGTGTGGTTTAGAATCTGAACTATTTAGGTTGAGCAATTAAATTATTCGCAAAGGAATTTGGTTTAGTTTAATTGTGAACATATCAAACTTGAAATTAATGCTGGTTTAATCTGTTAGTAATTGCAAAGGAATTTGGATTGCTTCACTTAGACTTAGAGAATTCTCGCAAAGGAATTTGGTTAATTCTATATCCGTGATTTGAGTTCTAGAACTGTACTTAATTAGATCATGACTGATTGATTCGTCTGCTTGTCTGATTTCCTGAGAACACCCTAGACTTAGCGCCTTTAATTAACTGCTTTCACCACCGATAATCTGCTACTTGTTTACTTTCTCGCTTTGCTATTTAGTTTACTACAAATTGCTTTCTTCTTAGTTTAAATCTCTATAGTTCTAATCTATCGAAACCAGAGTCTCTGTGGATTCGATACCCTATATACTACAATCACTTAACTGTGCACTTGCAGTAGAATAGGATTAAAACTAAACCCCTATCAAGTTTTTGGAGCCGTTGCCGGGGACTCTTAGAGTCTTCGATAGGATCGAACTTAGGGTTTTACAAGGATTTTTATTTTATTTTTGTTTCGTTTTGTTTTTATTTTTGTTTTTAGTTACTAATTTTTCTCTGTTTTCTCTCTGTCGCAGGTATCGATTTCGCTTTGCGTCGATCGTTGCACCTTTGTGTCGATGGTCACTAGGCGATTCTGAGATTGAATCGATCGTTGCACTGATAGCATCGATCGTTGCTTGATGATTACAGACAGTTTATGCAGACGCGTGAAACTAGAAGTAATCAGAACCTGAACCTCGTTAATCTCGGACTTGAAGAACTTGGACGACTAGAGAGGACTAACAGAAGAGAAAGAAGAGCAAGGATGGTGGTACAGAAGGTAATCATTATGCATGATGCTCAAGGTACCCTGAGGGACCGAGATAACAATCCGTACAATGCTATTGGGCATCGGATTGATGCTGAAGGGAATGTAATCCCTGATCCTCCTGAGCAACCGCAACAGGAGAAGAACCAAGGTCAAAGACATGCCCAAGGTAGACAGATGGTTGTCCATGAGAGGACTTTAGCTGACTACAACAAACCGGATGAGTTTCATGCAAACCGGTCAGCTCTAGTACTTCCTGGTTTTAAGAGGGATGAATTTGAGATCAAGACCATCTACTACTCGCTGATGAGACAGAATGCTTTCCATGGTTATCCAACAGAGCAGCCTATGGATCACATTTATCAGTTTGAGGATATAATCACTGGCATGAAGTATGATGGAGTTTGCCAGGATTATCTGTTTCTCAAGCTCTTTCCATACAGTCTCGCTGGAGACGCTGCTGCATGGCTGAAGCAACTGGCACCTGGGCAGTTTACTACTTGGAGTGACCTGAAGGGTGAGTTTCTAAGACATTTCTACGATGATGCGCGCTCGGATCAGTCCAGACAGGACATTCTGCAATTTTCCCAAGGCTCTGTGGAGCCTTTAAAAGCTGCCTGGATGAGATTCAGGAAGTACCAGCGTGACTGCCCACACCATGGATTCACTGAGGTCACATTGCTAGGTATCTTCTTCAGAGGCATAGATTTTCCATATCAGTCTGCGCTGGATAACTCCAGCAATGCAAACTTCAACACCAGGACTCCTGCACAAGCTAAGCAGTTGATTGAGAACTTAGTGAGCAGCAACAAATGCAAGACTATGGATGAGAGGAGGAAGAAATCTGGTGGAAGTGTAGAGAATTCGGAGATTGCTGATATTAGATCTAAGCTGGACACAATTTGTAATCTTCTAGCTGGTAAGAAAGCTGTCCACTTTGCTCAAGATGTAGAGGTAATTCAGACTGAGGAGGACACTCAGGAAGAAGATGTGAATTACATAGGAGGATCTGGATTCCAAGGTAACAGATTTGGTAATCAGCAGGGAAACAGGTTCTTCAATGGAGGACAAAGGAGTGCCTTCACAGGCAATCATAACTCTTCTAGCTTTGGACAGAATAGTGGTTTTCAGAAACCTTTTGGAAAGGGTACTCAGAGAACCTATGGATCTTCATCTTATCAGACTCCTCCTGCAGCCACTGCTCATGAGAGTAAGATGGAGGCAATGATGGAACAGCTGCTGGAGAGTCAGACCAAGATTTCTGTAGACTGCAATAAGAAGTTTGATGCTGTCTATGAGGATCTCAATGGAAAGTTTGAGTCTCTGAACACTCATATGAAGCAGTTGGATACTCAGGTGAATCAGATTTCCAGTTCTATGAAGGGAAAAGGAGTAGCAGACACCCATATTAAGGCCTGGTCTGTGTACATTAATGATGGATCTCACCTAGGTGAAGGATTTGAGCTAAGTACAGCTGAGTTGGTAGAAGAGGTTGAATTTTCAGAATTTGGAGAAAATCTCTCGGGTGAAAACTGTGAAAACAGTGGTGCATTGATCGACACACCCCTAGTGTCGGTCGATGCAGGTCGTGAACAGACATACTCGCCGAATGCTGATGGTATTGATGCTGATTTGGAGCTTGATCGCTTATTCCCTGGAGTGTCTGAGATTACTCAGGAGGAGATTTATGCACAATCCATTAGATTATATCCCTCAGTGTCTGAAGTGATTAAGCAGGAGATTGAAGAGCTTAAGCAGCTAGAGGAGATTGGTGAAGAGTTGGAAGAAATTCAATCTTCTGATGATCCACCTTATCACCCATGTGTGCAGAGGTATTTGAATAAGATGTTGCCTTTGGATGAAGAGCTGAAAGATTGGGTGATTGTAGTCCCTCAACAGATAAGTGATGTGCTGTTAACCAAGGTTCCCAAGAAGCTGCCTGATCCTGGGATTTTTGTCCTAAGTTGTTCTATCTTCGAGGATAGTTTTAGGCGCTCTCTTTGTAATCTGGGAGCTGCTGGAAGTCTTATGCCATATTCTATGGCAAAGAAGCTGGGTATGCTGGATTTTTCTCCTACTAAGACCTCTCTTGTCCTAGCTGATCAGTCTATACGAGTTCCAGAAGGACTCCGTGAGGACATTCTGGTGAGAGTTGGAAACTATTTAGTTCCAACAGACTTCTTAGTGCTGAAGTATGACAGTGATCCTGATGATGTGTTGATACTGGGTAGACCATTCTTGGCTACAGCGGGAGCAATAATAGATGTTAGACACAGTTTGATAGATCTCCACCTGGGAGATGATCCGCTGCACTTTGAGATGGACAAGCTGCGCAAGCCACTGATAGATGGGCAGACCTTCACCATTATGGATCGAAATGATGAGCAGTCAAGTCACACTACGGTTTTGGATCCTGGAGAGCAGTTTACTCCTTCTTTTCTTGGACAGGATCATTCTGATACAGCTTATTCTCCGCCATGGATGAGGAGACTTGCACAGAGGCAATCAAAGTCTCTGTCAGGATCTCCAACAAACTGATCTTGTTCGTCCGGTCAAGCTAATGACCTTAAACAAGCGTTGAGTTGGAGGCAACCCACTGTTAGGTTTAAGTGTTTTTCTTTCTTATTTTTGGTGTTTTTCTTAGGATTTCACGTTTTTGTTTGTTTTTGCTAAAGTTTCAGATACAGAACTCGAGTCTGGAGATGTGTGACGATCGATGCACTTGTGCACCGGTCGTTGCAAGGAGATTACGACGAGGAGAGGTGATCGAATTGTGACGGTCGTTGCAATTGGTTCAATTGCAAAATTAAGGTACATGCGCTACGCCGGAATCAATCTGATTCAACCAGCAACGATCGTTGCTCATCTGCAACGGTCGTTGCACCCACGATCGATGTAAGTTGCCTTAAACCCTTCTCTTCTCTTTTCTTCTCCATTCTCGCCGTCCGTACGAACCGAGAACCTTATTCGCTAAATCTCTCATTTCTTCATCATTTTCTTCATTTCCAAGTGCTATTCTCTCGATTTTACACTCTTAATCCACTTCTATAACCCATATATCACGAATCCAAGGTAATGTGTCTCTATTTTATGATTTTCGGATTCATTTTTAGGGTTTTAGAATTTGGGAAACTTGGATTGAAATTGATGATTGCATGCTTAAATAGACTAAATTTAGGATGGTGGGTGATAGGTCAAGAATTAATCCCTATACTAAACTGCAAGTGCACAGCAATATCAATGTAGTATATAGGGTATCGAAATCCACAGAGACTCCGGTGTTCAATATCTCAAGAACAGGAATTTAACTAGGAAGAAAGCAATGTAATTGAATTAAAAGCAATGCAAGAAAGTAAATCAGTAGCAGAGATTGTTGGTTGTGAAAACAAGTTATTAAGAGCGCTAGGTCTAGGGCGTTCTCAGGAAATCAGACAAGCAGACAGTTCATTCAGCAAGGATCTAATTAAGCACAGTTCTAGAACTCAAAACACAGATATAGAATTAACCAAATTCCTTTGTGATAATTCTCTAAGTCTAAGTGCAGCAAACCAAACTTCCGTTTGCGAGAACTAACAGATTAAACCAGCTTTAATTCCAAGTTTGATATGTTCACAATTATCCTAAACCAAACTTCCGTTTGCGCAAAGTTTAATTGCCCAACTTAATTAGTTCAGATTCCTAAACCCCACTTCCGTGACGTATTTAGCAACCTAAGATCTAGATTCTAATTGATCAGGTTAGAACTAGCCTTAAGCACAATTAAATTGAAGAACAGATATAGTTTGAATCCTTAACTGAAATTGAACAAGTCTAGCAGGTCATGAAATCCTATGTGAGAAACCCTAAACCTAACAAGGAATCTACTCAGACATAGATAATGAAAACATAATCATATGATGAATAAATTGCATAAAAGAATAAGAGTAAAAGGGGTTCGAAATCTTCTCCAAATACAGATGATGTAACAGGTTCAGATCAGCCCCAAAAGCTCTAAAAATCCTCTGCTCTTAATTATGAAAGCGTAATGTAAAGCGTATCTAATTAAAACACTAAAAACTCTATTATATAGGTCTAATCTCGGCCAGGGGCTTCTTTGTAAATATCAGGAACTTCTGGATCAAAGTGCAATATCTTGATTCTTCTAAACCGCCGAGTTTTGGCCCATCTCGCTGGTGCATCGATCGATGCTAGGCATGCAACGATCGACACCTTTCTCTGTTTCGGGCAGTGAACTCTATCTCTCGGCCAAACACTCCAAAAATCTCCAAAATGCTCCATTATCTCCAATTCAGCTCCAAACCTGATTATACCTGTAAAAGACTCTAAAAGAACACAAAAGACACTAAAAACACAACTATATCATGGCATAAAACCGGTAAAAACCATGATATATCAACTCCCCCACACTTAGCCTTTGCTTGCCCTCAAGCAAAACATAGAACTAAAGCTTGGTGAAGAGGTTTGAAAACTCTTCAGAAACTCATTTCATCCTAGAAGCTACAATACTCAGATTCCCCTTAGTAAACCACTGAAAGAATCAATCACAGGATATCAAGACCAACATGTACTTCCCCCACACTTAGCAACTGTCCTAGGTAAACTCCACAATCACATTCAAGCATTCAAATTCTCCCTACTGACTTCTGCAAGTATTTAAGTGCGGTATCACCTAAGGAGTATCGATCAAAGGGCACATGGATTCTTACCTTATCAGCTCTAGACCACCATACTATCTTTCTCTAGTCCCTTTCTTCTCTTTCCCTTCTTTAACAACTGATTTTTCCCCAGTGGGTATCATTTTATTTTTTTTATCAGTGTTCTTCCCGTTATGGGGTGTACTTTGGACACATTCCATGGATCACATGAGAGAAAATAGTGTTTGCTACCATTCCCATGACCACTTCGGAGTTACTAACTCATCCTCAGTTTATTATATATATTTTTTTTTTACTTTATAGAAGGGGAGAAGGGAACTAAATAGGATAGGTTGACAGGCTGTGTCAGAACTAACAAGGGAATCCGACACAAAGTATACCAAGCCCTTAGGTGAGAAATCTAAGTCAGTATTAAATTGAAGTCAGTAAAAGGATCCTCTGATACCTGAAGTGATGTGGGTGTTCCCAGTAGGTTGATCTGTGATGGGGTTTTCTAATAGTCAGAGATAGATCCTGCAACTTCATCCCAATGGTTACTTAAGTTCCTGCAAGTCTTGTAAATCTTCTCAGAAAATCATAGTTTCTTACTTAAACAATTTTGACTCAATAAAACAATTTTTTTTTTGAAAAACGGACTGACTCTTAAGAAAACAGAAAACAAAAGTCAGTAGCACCTCCCCCACACTTAAGACACACTGTCCCCAGTAGTGTCCAGCGAAGGATTGGTAAAAAGAAAAAAAAATTGAAAAGATGAAATTATGTCTGTCGGGTTACCCCTGTCGCTCATGCATCGATCATTGCACTAAGTGCATCGACCGTTACTTGGCGATTTTCGTGTATGGTCGATCGTTGCTCAAGAGCGCAACGATCGCTGCAATGCGATTCCTTTCGTGTTGTGACGATCGACACAGAAGTGAGTCGATCGTTGCACTGCGATTTTGTCCGAGACCTGCAAACATAACTGCAACAAAAACAAAAACAAACGTAAAATCCTAACAAAAACACCAAAAATTAAGTAGAAAAACACCAGTACCTAATGGTGGGTTGCCTCCCACCCAGCGCTTGTTTAAGGTCAATAGCTTGACCGGACGGGTGGGAATTTTCAGGTACCAGGAGGTCCTGACAGAGACTTTTTCTGTCTCTGTTCAAGTCTCCTCATCCAAGGTGGTGAGTAGGCTGTTGCGGAATGCTCATGTCCAAGAAAGGATGGAGTGAAATGTGCTCCAGGATCTATAACCATAGTATTATCCGGCTGCTCAAAATCTGCGTCCCTTATGGTGAATGTCTGCCCATCTATCAGTGGCTTTCGCAGCTTATCCATCTCATAGTGCAGTGGTTCATCTCCCAGATGGAGGTCTATCAAGCTGTTCCTAACATCAATCAATGCTCCTACTGTAGCCAAAAAGGGTCTCCCAAGCAATAATGCTTCATCCGGATCACAGTCATATCTCAGCACAAGGAAGTCCGTTGGAACTAAGTAGTTTCAAACTCTCACCGGAATGTCCATAAGGAGTCCTTCAGGAACTCGTATGGACTGATCAGCTAGGACAAGAGAAGTCCTAGTAGGAGTAAAATCCAGCATCCCCAGCTTCTCTGCCACAGAGTATGGCATCAAACTTCCAGCAGCTCCTAAATCACACAGAGAACGCCTAAAGCTATCCTCAAAGATAGAACAATCCAGCACAAAGACTCCAGGATCAGGCAGCTTCTTCGGGATCTTAGTTAGCAGAACATCACTAATATGCTGAGGAACTATTATCACCCAGTCTTTCAGATCATCATCCAGGGGTAACATCTTGTTTAAGTACCTTTGCACACATGGATGATAAGGTGGATCATCAGAAGTTGGAATTTCTTCCAATTCTTCACCAATCTTCTCTAGCTTCTTAAGATCTTCAATTTCCTGCCTAATCACTTCAGACACTAAGGAGTGTTGTCTAACAATCTGTTCGTAGATCTCCTGTTGAGTAATCTCAGAGGCTCCAGTGAATAGGCGATCAAGCTCCAAGTCAGCATCTATGCCATTATCATCCGACAGTTCAGTCTGTTCACGCCCTGCAACGACCGACACTAAGGGTGTGTCGATCATTGCCATCCCGACTGGTGTATTGATCGGCACAGATGTTGCATCGATCGACGCACTGCAGCAGATTTCACCCGAGAGTTTTTCACAAATATCCGAAAATTCTTGTTCTGTCACCAACTCAGCTGTACTTAGCTCAAATCTTTCACCTAGGTGAGATCCATCATTAATGTACACAGACCAGGCCTTAACATGAGTGTCTGCCACTCCTTTTCCATTCAGTGAGCTGGACATCTGGTTCACCTGAGTGTCCAACTGCTTCATGTGAGTGCTCATAGACTCAAACTTCCCATTGAGGTCTTCATAGACAGCGTCCAACTTCTTGTTGCAGTCCACAGAAATCTTGGTCTGACTCTCCATCAGTTGTTCCATCATAGCCTCCATTCTGCTCTCATGGGCTGTAGGTGCAGGAGGAGTCTGATAGGATGTAGATCCATAGGTTCTCTGAGTACCTTGTCCATAGGTCTTCTGAAAACCACCAGTCTGTCCTCCATTGGAGAATCTGTTCCCCTGTTGATTACTAAATCTATTACCTTGGAAACCAGAACCTCCTATGAAATTCACATCTTCTTCCTGAGTGTCCTCCTCAGTCTGAATCACCTCTACATCTTGGGCAAAGTGGACAGCTTTCTTACTTGTCAGGAGATTGTAAACTGTGTCCAATCTGGAACTTATATTAGCTATATCAGAATTCTCTACAGTTCCACCAGATTTCTTCCTCCTTTCATCCATTGTCTTGCAACTGTTGCTGCCAATCAGGTTCTCAATCAACTGCTTAGCTTGTGTAGGAGTCCTGGTGTTGAAATTAGCATTACTGGAATTATCCAGCGCAGTCTGATAAGGGAGATCTATGCCTCTGAAGAAGATACCAATCAGCTGTACTTCTGTGAATCCATGGTGTGGACAGTCACGCTGATACTGCTTAAATCTCATCCAGGCAGTCTTCAAGGGCTCCACAGCTCCTTGGGAAAAAGTGAGTATGTCCTGTCTGGACTGATCTGAGCGCGCATCATCATAAAAGTGACGCAGGAACTCACTCTTTAAGGCTGCCCAAGTAGTATACTGACCAGGTGCCAGTTGTCTCAGCCATGCACTAGCGTCTCCAGCAAGACTGTGCGGAAATAGCTTAAGGAACAGATAGTCCGGGCATACTCCTTCATACTTCATGCCAGTGACTATGTCCTCAAACTTGTCAATGTGATCCATAGGCTGCTCTGCTTGAAGGCCATGAAAAGCAATCTGCCTCATCAGCTGGTAGTAGATGGTCTTGACCTCAAAATCATTCCTCTCAAAAGCAGGAAGCACTAGAGCTGCTCGGTTTGCATGAAACTCATCAGGTATGTTGTAGTCAGCTAGTGTCCTCTCATGAACCACCATCTCTCTACCTTGGGCCCGTTCCTGACCCTGGTTTTGGTTCTGCTCCTGTTGCTGTTGCTCAGGAGGGTCAGGGATCACTCGTCCATAAGCATCAATCCTCTGCCCAACAGCATTGTAAGGATTGTTTTCCGGATCCCTCAGGACACCTTCAGCATCTCGTATCAAGATCAGACGTTCTCGTACCATTCTCCCTCTCTTTTCTCTTCTGATAGTCCTTTCTAGACGTCCAAGCTCCTCAAGATCGAGATTAACCAAGCTCGAGTTCGGATTACTTCTAGTTTTCTGCGTTGGCATAAACTGTCTGTAATCGTCCAGCAACGATCGATGCTATCAGTGCAACGATCGGTTCAATCTCAAATCGCCTAGTGGCGATCGATGCAAGGGTGCAACGATCGACGCAGTGCGATATTAGTACCTGCGACAGAGAGAAAAACCGAGAAAACCAGTAACTAAAAAAAACAAAAATAAAAACGAAAAGAAAACGAAAAATCCTAGTAAAACCCTAAGCTCGAAGCTATCGAAGACTCAAAGAGTCCCCGGCAACGGCGCCAAAAACTTGATAGGTCAAGAATTAATCCCTATACTAAACTGCAAGTGCACAGCAATATCAATGTAGTATATAGGGTATCGAAATCCACAGAGACTCCGGTGTTCAATAGCTCAAGAACAGGAATTTAACTAGGAAGAAAGCAATGTAATTGAATTAAAAGCAATGCAAGAAAGTAAATCAGTAGCAGAGATTGTTGGTTGTGAAAACAAGTTATTAAGAGCGCTAGGTCTAGGGCGTTCTCAGGAAATCAGACAAGCAGACAGTTCATTCAGCAAGGATCTAATTAAGCACAGTTCTAGAACTCAAAACACAGATATAGAATTAACCAAATTCCTTTGCGATAATTCTCTAAGTCTAAGTGCAGCAAACCAAACTTCCGTTTGCGAGAACTAACAGATTAAACCAGCTTTAATTCCAAGTTTGATATGTTCACAATTATCCTAAACCAAACTTCCGTTTGCGCAAAGTTTAATTGCCCAACTTAATTAGTTCAGATTCCTAAACCCCACTTCCGTGACGTATTTAGCAACCTAAGATCTAGATTCTAATTGATCAGGTTAGAACTAGCTTTAAGCACAATTAAATTGAAGAACATATATAGTTTGAATCCTTAACTGAAATTGAACAAGTCTAGAAGGTCATGAAATCCTATGTGAGAAACCCTAAACCTAACAAGGAATCTACTCAGACATAGATAATGAAAACATAATCATATGATGAATAAATTGCATAAAAGAATAAGAGTAAAAGGGGTTCGAAATCTTCTCCAAATACAGATGATGTAACAGGTTCAGATCAGCCCCAAAAGCTCTAAAAATCCTCTGCTCTTAATTATGAAAGCGTAATGTAAAGCGTATCTAATTAAAACACTAAAAACTCTATTATATAGGTCTAATCTCGGCCAGGGGCTTCTTTGTAAATATCAGGAACTTCTGGATCAAAGTGCAATATCTTGATTCTTCTAAACCGCCGAGTTTTGGCCCATCTCGCTGGTGCATCGATCGATGCTAGGCATGCAACGATCGACACCTTTCTCTGTTTCGGACAGTGAACTCTATCTCTCGGCCAAACACTCCAAAAATCTCCAAAATGCTCCATTATCTCCAATTCAGCTCCAAACCTGATTATACCTGTAAAAGACTCTAAAAGAACACAAAAGACACTAAAAACACAACTATATCATGGCATAAAACCGGTAAAAACCATGATATATCAGTGGGTGATGATTTTAGGCTGATTAATGATAATTTAGAACGAATTTAGAACGAATTTAGGGATTTTGATTGCGGCTGAAATCGCCTTGCAACGGTCGTTGCTTTGCGATTTTGGGGATATGTTCGATAATGCGAAATCGCCTTGCAACGATCGATGCCTTAGTGCAACGGTCTTTGCTTCGCGATTTCACAGAGAGATTGTCGAGACTTATTAGTGTTTGAATTTTTTCTTATGCAGATGGCAACTCGCAGACAACCCCGCAAGCGCCGAGCCACAGCAGCAACAACCACACGACAGTACATTCCACCACCAGGGTGGTTCCATAGAGAGTCACAGCCACCTGAGCCTTATGTGAGAGTTGGTCCGGCAGTAGCACTGCCTTGGCCCCGAGCAGATGAGACACCGATCCCGACAGCCAGACAGTGGCCACAGAACGTTGCTGAGTTTCTCAAGACTGCTGAGTTTACAGAGAGGCCACTGCTTAACCAGTGGGATGATTTTGACACGCTGCTATACAACGGTTGGTGTGGGATGACTACCAAAATCAACCAAGTTTGCAGACTACTCTACCTGTAAGAGTCTGGGGATAGATGAGCAGGTACTTGCAGTGTGCAAGGGCATTGGTCTAGGGACGATGCCTATGCGGCCTTATGATTTGTATCCAGAGCTGGTCAGACAGTTGCTAGCCACTTGCAGAGTGGTTTACCCGGATCCAGACAGCAGGAGTGCTACAGGAGGTATCTTTACCTTCATGAGTTTAGGAGTCAGGTATCGGATTCCTTTACTAGATATCTGCAGGATCTACGGTTTCAGCACTGCGCCGAGACGCATTGGCATGCCACTTGAGTGGGATCCAGAGGAGGCTCGATCATTTTTGGGAGTGTATTGGCAGTGGTCGATACAACTCGAGGACTACACCGGTGAAGCAGGTTCGGCATCCTGTTCTGAGATATGTCTTGCGTATCTTGTGCTGGAGTTTGTTGTGAAAGTATGAGGCCAACAAGATGCGCAAGTATGAGATGGAGATGTTGTTTATCGGGCTGCGAGATCAGTTTGAGGGTTCTGGCGTGAGAGATCCTACTAAGGGTCTCAACTTGGGAGCTGTTTTTACTCAGCACTTATGCGACCTGCAGCTGAAGCCATTTGATGGTGTTCTTACTGAGACAGTGGGGAGCCTGCTTACTCCCATCTTCATGCACTGCGGGATTCCCCTGGAGGGCACAGAGTGTAGCACAGCCAAGGAGTTCCTTGATTTCAGCCACTTGCAGAGCGCTACCTGGCTCAAGGAGGGGCGCATTTGGGTTTACCATGATCAGAGCTCTGGGAAGTGTGGTTTGGATCTTCCTGCTCCTGGATTGACACAGATCGTAACACTGGAGGCCCTGAGATTCCAGCCTCCTGAGACCGAGCAGCGTAGAGTCCCTTCTATGGCTCATCTGCTGGGAGAGCCTTCCACACGAGCTTCATCTTCCTCTGCACCTCCTGCTCCTGCGCCTGCTGCTGCCCCTACTGACGATATTGGCCCTTTTCCAGAGCCCACGATGCCTTATGGTGATATGTCTGAGGCAGAGTGGAGAGAGCGTTCAGATGGTATTCTACGGGTCAACTGGAACTGCAGGCGTGGCTGCACTTGCAGGAGACAGCCACAGGTTCATTAGCCCATCCCTGCTACTCGACGTCGACAGTGTTCTCCTGCGGCCGCCAGTGACACTGAGCGTTATGGTGGGATAGATGATGATGAGAGCGAGAGTGCGTAGTCTCCATTTTCAGACATTCGGTTCTGTATTCTGCTTTCTTTTTCTTTTTCTTTGCACTTTTTCTTTTTGATTTTTAGGATGCTAATATGTTTGGATGGTTATGCTTGATTTGATACATTTGTTGCTTTGATTTTACTCTGTTTTCAGTGTTTTCAGCTTGCAGGATTCGAAATTTGACAAAAACCAACGGACTAACTGTTGGAATTGTGTCCAGTAATCTCGGTACTGTCTCTAGAAAGTAAGAGTATGTCAATGATCAGACATAAGTCATATAATACTGGGGGTCATGATGGCTTGCTAGAGTCCGCTCATGTTCTATAAGTCTTGGACTTATTGCCTCTATTATATGATCCCATATGGGTCACACGCCTAAGCTAACAGGAAAATGTATAGGAACGGCTTAGCAGAAGTACGGTAAAAGTGCTAGGCATTTACTGTACTTAGAGAGAATAAAAGGGTTTGGCCACTGTGTGTCGATCGATGCACAAGGTGTGTCGATCGACACAGTGCGCGAACGCCTTCGAGTTATTTGGTATTTGGGCCAAATGGCCCAAGAGGAACCGGACGAGTTTTATAAATAAAACTCGAGTCTGTTTTCTTCGAAAACCCTAAACCCAGCCGCAAACTCTCTCTCTCCTGCGACGCCTCCCTCCTCGTGGTCTAGCAGCCAGATTCCTTTGCGTGCGTGTGTGAACCTTTGGAGGATCCATCCCTTGGTGGCTCTCTGATCTCTGACCATACCATCCCTTTCCGCTGCATAAACAGGTATAAGGTGAGATCATCAATTGTTTCTAATCAAGAGAACCTAGATCCACATGTTTAGGATAATCTGAATCAGAGAATTGAATCAGGATTCATCTAAACATTCCTTCAGTGGTATCAGAGCTATTGGTTCTGGTTTTTCTTGTTTAGATTCAAGTTTAGGATTGTTTTCTTGTTTAAGAAGTGTTTTGAATCAACTACTGATAAGAGAAATCACTTAAGCAACAAGGAATTGAAACCTAAACACATCTGAAATCGCAAAAACCAAACTATATTGATTTGGAATGCGATTTTTCAAAAGTGAGAATCGGCTGTGATCGCATGGATCGATCGATACGATCGCATGGATCGGTCGACACAATCCGAGAATATCTCGGCCAAACCTGATAACCGTCCGTGCATGCGTGAGAGCATCGATCGATACAGGATCGATGCACGATCGATGCAGGATTGATGCTTAGAGCATCGACCGATGCGGTTGATGGATCGATCGATGCGGTTGGTTCATCGACCGATATGGTTGGTTTAAGGCTCGGTTTAATGATTTTATTAAAATTATAAACGTCACGGTTTAATAAACAGATTTAATAATTTTATTAAGTCTGGTTAAACCGGGATAAGAAATCCAAAGTCGAAAAATTGGATTTTGTGCCTAAACCAGGATTTTCTAATTTGATTTGGTTGGACCAAATAAATTGAGAAAATCCGGTTTAGTAAATAACCGGTTGACAATTGTGGTCATCGTAGTAATTAAAATTTGGTTAGACCAATTTTAATGAACCAGACCGGTTATGTCATTTAATTGGACAATTGGGTCATGTCTTGGACATGGACCAATTCTTGGGCCTCGGGCCAAGAAGTTAAAACAATTGGGCCAATTATTTGAGTCTTTCTTCAGATTAATTTAGAATTTATTTTATAAAATTATAAAGTCGATATTAAATTAAAGTTTCCGAAATTTTGAAATTAGAAAGTTTCTTATATTAGAAGTTTCTAGATTTGCGGGTTTTGGATTTTAAAGAAATTTCTAAAGTTAGAAAGTTTCCGTTTTTAGAAAGTTTCCAATTTTAGAAAGTTTCCAAAAATAGTAGGTTTCCAAAAATGGAAAGTTTCCGAAATAGTAATCTTCTATTTTGGGAATGAATTTTTTAAATAAACCTACGAACCTCAAATAATATCAAGCGTTGGATGTCTTGCCCAGTCTATGTCAGCTGTCGAAGCCCATTCAATTGTATTCATGGCCTTACAGTGTGAGGGTGTCTACTTTTGCGTGGATAAGACGGTTTGTGATTCATAAATGTCATTGGGAGTCCCAGACATTAATGATTACATGACTGTATAGTCTGGTTTTCTTGACTAGGCCATCGGGAGTCCCGGGCCTTGAGACATCAGAGTGAATTGGGCCTCGGGCCCAGATTCACAACCAAGAGTTATATCACGGATATAATTAGCCGATATAGGGCTTACCGATATAAGCTAAGGTTGGGTGACGGCCAGTGGCCCACTTTAATCTTAGTTATATGTGGATCTTGGAATCATTATATTCTATTGAGGGTAACTGATGTTATTGAATATAATGCGTGATTAATCATATTAAGTATAATACAAGATTAATCATATTGAACATATTAACTAAAATCCTTTTATCTTAATTTTCAGTTATGACTAGCACAAACAATCAAAACACTTTCTCGATCCGGTCTGTCCTTAAGATGGACAAGCTGAACGGATCAAATTTCTTGACTTGGTCGCGGAACCTGAGGCTAGTTCTCAGACAGGAGAGAAAGGACTATGTCCTTGAGAGAGCTCTCCCCGTGAGGATCGGGTCCAATGCTTCTCATGCAGTATATGATGCTTGGAATAAGCATTATAATGATGCGGTAGATGTGCGTGGTCTGATATTGGCTACCATGGACTCAGACTTGCGGAAGCAATATGAGAACATGGAGTCGCCAATAGAGATGATCAGCAGCCTGAAATTGAAATTTCAGGAGCAGATAAGAGTGGAGAGATACCGGTTGGTTAAGTCTCTCACTAGCTGCAAGCTACCAAATGATAATCCAGTGAGTCCTCATGTCAGTAAAATGATGGGTTACATTGATAACCTGAGGAAACTGGATTATCCAGTTAGCCAAGAGTTGGCAACTGAAATCATTCTGCAGTCACTGCCGTCAAGCTATGATAAGTTCAGAAAGAACTATATCAAGAAAGGCTTAACGAAGACGCTGACTGAACTGCATGATATGCTCAAGACAGTTGAGCCAAACGTGAAGAGTACCCTGTACAATCTCATGTATGAGAAGGGTAGGTTTACTAAACCTAATGCTGACAAGGGTGAAGACAAAGTTGTCCAGATTTTAAATCATGGCAAGCGTGTGTCTTCTGAGCCCGAGTCAGATACCTCTTACGTTGGTAAGTGCTGCTACTGTAAGGAGACAAGGCATTGGAAGAGAGATTGCATTAAATTCATGGAAGATGATGAGGAGTTGAAGTTGATGTATGCGACTACTTCCTCAGGTATTCATGTTATTACTTCAAGTTCTACCTTATAGGTATTGGATACTGGTTGTGGCACTGATATTTGTTATAATATGCAGAGCCTGGGCAACAGTAGAACTTTGAAGGAAGGGCAAGTGAAACTACATGTCTGGAAGGAGCTTGGGATGCTGCCTCAGCCGTAGGGTTTTCACTTATAGATCCCTTTTAGGCTTGGTTTTGTATTAAGTAATTGCTACAATGTACCTGCTTTAAGCAGTGTTGTCTTTCATTTTCTTGTAAGAATTTGAATGTTTTTCATTTTGATAAAAGACAAGTTTTGTTCTTTTGATCTTAATGAAATATTAATTGTAGCACCCTATTCATGGAATGGGTTTTATATCTTAAACCAAAGAGTGCTACAATGTACCTCCTTTAAGCAGAGTTGTCTTTCATTTTCTTGTAAGAATTTGAATGTTTTTCATATAAAAGACAAGTTTTGTTCTTTTGATCTTAATGAAATATTAATTGTAGCACCCTATTCATGGAATGGGTTTTATATCTTAAACCAAAGAGTGCCTAAATGTAACATAAATACTGAATTGGTTTAAATCTGATGAATTAAACCTGATTTTTCTTGGCATAAAGTCTTGGTCACATAGAGTAAGTCGGATTCAGAAATCCCATAGTCATGGACTGTTGGGCTCATTTGATAAAATATCTTATGAGACTTGAATTCTGTTTACTAGACCAAAAGGTAAAGGGCCTATCTTAGCCGAGCTAGAGAAAGGCCCAAAGGCTTATTGGACCTGGAACATAGTCATGTATGTGGCCCAATGAGCAGTAATGCTAGAGAAAAATTTCCTGTACTTCATTGTCTCTACTGATTACTTCAGTGAGTATGACTGTGTTCATTTGATGAGACACAAGTCGGAATTCTTTGACATGGTCGAAAGAGTTCCAGAATGAAGTATGGGATCTGAATGACAGAAGTATTAAGACTCTGGATTAGATCACGAGTGGGAATACTTAAGTCATTGATTATGTGATCATCTGAATGAGTGTGAAATCGTTTCACAGCTCATTTCTCCTGAAAACCTGAAGGTGTTTCTGTGAGAAAGAATCAGATCTTATTAGAAATGATTAAAGATGAGTCACACGAATCTTCCATGATATTATTTAAGAATAACGCTCTAAATTATCTAAGTTTACGCTGAAATAGTTCCACCAATATCAGTTGAAAGACACCACGTAAATGTGGATTGGAATCGATCCAAATTCGTCTTTACTGAGTATTTGTAGTTGTGCTACGTCGCTGGTTGTCCTAGGGAAACCAAGGCTTGTTACTTTTACGTCCATTCTGTTTTCTAAGAAGGGAAGTTACTTTCCAAGAAGAACAGTGGGAGTAAAAGTATAACTCCGAAAGGATTTACAGATTTCTGTAGAATCTACACCTGTGGATTATGGAGTTCGCAGATATGAATGAATCAGTTACTAATCCGAGAGTGATTTCTCGTCATTAGTTGAATCTGATAATCATTGAAATCTGCACCTCTGGAGCCTGAAGTTCGCAGATATGAATGAATCAGTTACTAATCCGAGAGTGATTTCTCGTCATTAGTTGAACCTGATAATCATTGAAAGTTCGCATGATCTGATGATCATTGAAAGCGACGAATCTGCGAAATTCAAAGAAGCGAAAGTGAGCCCGGACTCCGAAAAATTACATTTTATGTAAGTTAGCTTCATCGATCCATTCATGGATGGAAGCAAACATATCGGAGTTGGAATCTTCGTTCTGTTGAAGTAGTCAAGGTTTTGACTTGAACAGGAACGAAGCGGAACTGTGTGTTTACTAATAGATTAGTGGGAGCGATATTGCATTTCTCATATTGTATGTCGATGACATACTGATTCTCGAAAATGACGTCCCAATGCTGCAGTCAGTAAAGGACTGGCTTGGGAGTTGGTTCTAATGATTGACATGAGTAAAGCCACGTATGTTCTTGGATTTTGGATCTAAAGATAGAGATCCGAAAGAGCTGGTAAGACAAAGTCAGGATTCTTATCCCGACAAAGTCCTACAGTTTTTCAGCATTCCAAGAAGGGTTTTATGCAAATGTCACATGGCATTACGTTAAGCAAGACACAGTGTCCTACGATAACTGCTGAGCTTAAATGCATGGATAAGATTCCATATGCGTCGGCAATTGGATCTATCATGTATGCCATGAAACGTACTTGTTCGATGTTGCTTTAATGTTAAGCAAGACAAGTAAAGACCAGTCAAATCCATCAAAGAATCACTGGATTGCCGTAAAGAATATCCTAAAGTATTTGAGGAATACTAAGGATAAATTCTTGAGTTACGGAGAAAGTGAGGTGCTACGAGTCGGTAGAGTCTGAAAGGCAAGTTTCCAATAGACAAAGATGATTTCCGATCACAGTCCGGTTATATCTTGTGTCTATCTGGCGGTGCAAGGCACTGTTGCTGACTTCTTGACTTAAGCTGAACATTTCGCAACTTGGGAAGTGGCGAAAGAGGTTGTTTGGAAAGAAGAGTTCGTCACTGAACTTGATGTGATTTCCAGCATAGATGAGACTAGCTGCACATCAGAGGTCCAAACACCTTGAGGATAGGTATAACCTATTCCGTGAGATAAATGACAGAGATGTTAAGTAGATCAGCAAGTTTCAACGAATGAGAACGTTGCTAATCTATTAACGAAGCCACTCCTTAGGCCTAAGCACGAGTCGCGGACTGTTGCTGTAGGATAAGTGAAATTAAGATATAATCTTAATTTCAGTGGGAGTTATTAAAGGGCTTTATTTAGTTATTGGATATGTTCTTGAAATAACATTTAAGATGTTTAATGAAATTATTATTTCAAGATTATTTTAACTGTGATGAAATAATCGTTCCAAAGTGATATAAACCATTTTATAGGTCATCGAAGTAAATGACTTGATCTTGAGTTATCAAAGTCATTTAGCTTGATCATGAGACCCTATATTTGATAAATGACTTATATCATTATGTCCCTAGTCGAAGGTTGTTGAAATTGGAACACCAACAACCGTGTGAGACTGGATTGGTACGTGACTTATGACAAAGTCTCAGTGTGTCATAGATGCGCGGCATCAAAGTCAGTACATAGGTGTATGTTGGGGAACATACGACCGGACAAGACCCGCTTATAAGAACTCTTCAGGATATTTATATCTGTGTCATAAGAGATTCTTACTACGACTATAGAGTATAGTCCTTAGACCTGAGTTCGCATGCATGTGACTGCACATGGACTGATGCACTTTGATCATTGTCTAACGCTGTCGTTCTGCGATAGTTATAAGGACCTTGTTTGGGTACATTATGAAATGAGTAGTTTACAGTGATGGAACAAGACGGGATTTGTCCCTCCAATATAAATGGAGTGAATATCTCTAGGCCAATCGGAGATTTGAATACTGGAAAATGCATGGCCATGCTCAAACGGACTGTCCCGAGTCGTTTGGATTGTCAGTATCGAATCAGAGTCCGATGAACAAGATTAGGCTTTATAAGGATGACACCAATCTTGCCTTATGACTAATCGAGATATTGAGACAAAAGGATTTTGAATACAGAGATTCCAGTACAAGTGGGAGATTGTTGGAATTGTGTCCAGTAATCTCGGTACTGTCTCTAGAAAGTAAGAGTATGTCAATGATCAGACATAAGTCATATAATACTGGGGGTCATGATGGCTTGCTAGAGTCCGCTCATGATCTATAAGTCTTGGACTTATTGCCTCTATTATATGATCCCATATGGGTCACACGCCTAAGCTAACAGGAAAATGTATAGGAACGGCTTAGCAGAAGTACGGTAAAAGTGCTAGGCATTTACTGTACTTAGAGAGAATAAAAGGGTTTGGCCACTGTGTGTCGATCGATGCACAAGGTGTGTCGATCGACACAGTGCGCGAACGCCTTCGAGTTATTTGGTATTTGGGCCAAATGGCCCAAGAGGAACCGGACGAGTTTTATAAATAAAACTCGAGTCTGTTTTCTTCGAAAACCCTAAACCCAGCCGCAAACTCTCTCTCTCCTGCGACGCCTCCCTCCTCGTGGTCTAGCAGCCAGATTCCTTTGCGTGCGTGTGTGAACCTTTGGAGGATCCATCCCTTGGTGGCTCTCTGATCTCTGACCATACCATCCCTTTCCGCTGCATAAACAGGTATAAGGTGAGATCATCAATTGTTTCTAATCAAGAGAACCTAGATCCACATGTTTAGGATAATCTGAATCAGAGAATTGAATCAGGATTCATCTAAACATTCCTTCACTAACCTGCTAACTTGCTGACTGATCGAGTTTACGCAGTGCGTCGATCGACACACCACTGTGTCGATCGTTACAATGAAAAATCGCACAGCAACGGTCGATGCATCTAGTGCAACGATCGATGCCTGAGCGACAGAGGTAAAAATCCGACAGAACTTAACCATTCCTTAAACAAATTTTTCTTTCTTTTTGCCAATCCTTCGCTTGACACTACTGAGGACAGTGTGTCTTAAGTGTGGGGGAGGTTCTACTAACTTCTTTCTTTTTGTTTTCTTAGAATCAGTTAAAAATTTTAAAAATTTGTTTTATTGAGTCAAAACTTTTAAGTAAGAAACAATGATTTTTTTAGAAGATTAGCAGCACTTGCAGGAACTTAAGTAACCATTGGGATGAAACTGCAGATTATCTCTGATTATTAGAAAACCCAGACACATATCAACCTACTGAGGACACCCACATCACTTCAGGTATCATAGGATCCTTTTACTGACTTCAAACTTAATACTGACTTAGATTTTCTCACCTAAGGGCTTGGCACAGCCTGTAAACATGTCCTATTTAGTTCCCTTCTCCCCTTCCATAAAATAAAAAAAGATAATAAACTGAGGATGAGTTAGTAACTCCGAAGTGGTCATGGGAATGGTAGCTACAACTTTCATATCTTGTGCATCCATGGAATGTGTCCAAAGTACACCCCTTAACGGGAAGAGCACTGATAAAAAAAATAAAATGATACCCAATGGGAAAAATTCAGAATGCTAAGGAAGGAAAAAGAGAAGAAAGGGACTAGAGAAAGATAGTATGGTGGTCTAGAGCTGATAAGGTAAGAGTCCATGTGCCTTTGATCGATACTCCTTAGGTGAGACCGCACTTAAATACTTGCAGAAGTCAGTAGGGAGAATTTGAATGCGTGAATGTGATTGTGGAGTTTACTTAGGACAGTTGCTAAGTGTGGGGGAAGTATATGTTGGTCTTTATGTCTGCATGTTGATTCTTTCATGTGGTTTACTAAGGGGAATCTGAGTGTTGTTGCTTCTAGGATGAAAAGAGTTTCTGAAGAGTTTTCAAACCTCTTCACTACATTCTAGTTCTCTGTTTTGCTTGAGGGAAAGCAAAGGCTAAGTGTGGGGGACTTGATATATCATGGTTTTTACTAGTTTTAGACCATGATATAAGTGTGTTTTAGAGTCCTTTTGTGTTATTTTAGAGTCTATTACAGGTATAATCAGGTGTGGAGCAGAATTGGAGATATTTGAGCATTTTGGGGATTTTTGGAGTATTTGGCCGAGAGATTGAGCTCACTGTCCTGAAATCAGCATTGCATCGATCGACACACCTTTGGTGTCGATCGACACACTATCGAGATGGGCCGATTCGGCGGTTTAATGAAGATTTAAGATTTTGCACTTTGGCCCAGAAGTTTCCAGTATTTACAAAGAAGCCCCAGTCGAGATTAAGCCTATATAATTAGGATTTTAGTGTTTTATTTAGATACGCTTTGATAATTAAGAGCAGAGAGTTTTAAGAGCTATTGGGACTGATCTGATCCTGTACTTCACTTTATTTTTGAGAAGATTTCGAACCCCTTTATTTATTTAATCTCTTTTATGCAATCTATTAATTCATTGATTATGTTTACATCTTCTATGTCTGAGTAGATTCATAGTTAGGTTTAGGATTTCTCATTAAAGGTTTCATAACTTGCTAGACTTGTTTAATTCAGTTAAGGATTCACATGAATAGAATGTTCTTCGATCTAAATTGTGCTTAATGCTAGTTCTAACCTGATCAATTAGAATCTAGATCTTAGGTTGCTAAATACGACACGAGAGTGTGGTTTAGAATCTGAACTATTTAGGTTGAGCAATTAAATTATTCGCAAAGGAATTTGGTTTAGTTTAATTGTGAACATATCAAACTTGAAATTAATGCTGGTTTAATATGTTAGTAATTGCAAAGGAATTTGGATTGCTGCACTTAGACTTAGAGAATTCTCGCAAAGGAATTTTGTTAATTCTATATCCGTGATTTGAGTTCTAGAACTGTACTTAATTAGATCCTGTCTGATTGATTTGTCTGCCTGTCTGATTTCCTGAGAACACCCTAGACTTAGCGCCTTTAATTAACTGCTTTCACCACCGATAATCTGCTACTTGTTTACTTTCTCGCTTTGCTATTTAGTTTACTACAAATTGCTTTCTTCTTAGTTTAAATCTCTATAGTTCTAATCTATCGAAACCAGAGTCTCTGTAGATTCGATACCCTATATACTACAATCACTTAACTGTGCACTTGCAGTAGAATAGGATTAAAACTAGACCCCTATCAACAGTCAATACCCTCGGTTTGAGATCGGATCCCTTACAATATGGTCCAAGGACTTAGTGATATACCATGGATTTTAGGGTTTTTAACCATGGTATATGTTTTCTTATCGAGTCTTTTAGAGTCCTTTGGAGTCCTTTTATGTGTGTTTACAGGTCTAGGTACGTTTGGAGCGGATTTGGAGATTATGGCGCATTCTGGAGCATTTTGGAGATTTAACCCGAGAGATAGAGTTCACTGTCGATTTCAGAGTACTGTGTCGATCGACACAAGATGTGCATCAATCGACACACATGCGTATAAGGCTTTTCTTGACGGTTAATGAAGAGTTTGGAAATTTCAACAAAGCCCAGAAGTTTCTCATAATTACAAATAAGCCCCAGCCGTGATTAGATCATTATATTATGGTTTTTAAGCCATTGTTTAGGCTACGCTTTATTTGACATTCAGAGAGTTTGAGGGGCTGATCAGATACTCGACTGAGAGAAGATTTCGAACCCCTATTTCTTATTATGTTTTATGATATTCAGTATTCTATTCATCATGTCTTTTGTTATGATTGCCATGTCTGAGTAGTTTACATGTTAGGTTTAGGGATTCTCATTAGGGATTTCATGGAGTTATAGTTTGATCAATCTGTAGGGATTCATATCTGTTAGATCTTCATCTAAGGTTGTTCTTAATGCTTAATCTGAATTAGCTACCCAGATTTATGATGTTAGGATGATTTCTGCAACGAAAGTTGATTAATTATAGAAAGAACCTAGATGAGCAATTTGACTATTCGCAAAGAAATTTGGTTTAGGAGAATTGTGAACGAAAGAACCTGAGATTAATGCTTGTTTATAACTCTAGGATTCGCAACGAAAGTTGGCTTACTAGTTTGTTAGATACAGATAATATTCACAACGAAAGTTGGTCTGTTATAATTCTGTGATTCTAGTTCTAGAACAAATCTTAATTGGACCCCGATTGATTGATTAACCTATGTTCCTGATTTCCTGAGAACTCCCTTGACCTGACGCCTTCGCCTTCTGATTTACAAACCGTTTACTTGCTTTCTATTTTGAGTTACTGCTTACTACTGTTCTACCTAGCTTAACCTGAAATTATATAATCTATCGCAAGAGTCTAGAGTCTCTGTGGATTCGATACCCTATATACTACTGGTTCACGTCTGTGCACTTGCAGTGTAGAACTAGGGATTAAAACTCTGATCGTATCAAGTTTTTGGGGCCGTTGTCAGGGACTCTTTTGAGTCTTCGATAGATTTGAACTTAGGGTTTAGTCTAGGTTTTTTTTTTTTGTTTTCGGTTACTGATTTTCTGTTTCTTGCGTTTCAGGTACGCCTAGAATCGCACTGCATCGATCGACGCTCTTCCTGCATCGATTGACACCTTTTGCGGAAGCACTAAAAAGACTAAGAGATCCGTAAGGATGATGTATCAGAATGGGTTTTTCGGCTCAGGGATTGACAGCTCGCAGATAGCTGGGCTGAAGAACAAAGTTGACTCTCTGCATTGTCTTATACTTGGAAAGTATGCGCAAGAAGCTATCAACTACATTGGAGGGACTAGATTCTACAATCAGGAATCTGCTTTTCAGAAACCCTTCCAGCAACAGAGTGACTCCTTCTCGTGGAATTATGGTGTTTCTTCTTACCAAGCACCGCCTGCACCTACACATAAGAGCAGATTGGAAGCCATGATGGAGCAGCTTCTTGAGGGACAACAACAAATCACTATGTCCTTCAACTCAAAGATAGATGCATTGTATGAAGATCTGAATGGGAAGTTTGAATCTTTGAGCACACATGTGAAGAAGCTAGATGTACGAGTTCAACAAACAGCTGTAGCAATAAAAAGGCAAAATGAAGCTGAGAAAGCTGAACAGAACAAATTCGTCAATGCTGTAACCATAAGAGATGGAATTGACTTGGTGGAAGAAGAAGAGAGCATAATCTCGGATTTTTTGGGTGAATTCTCTCTGTCTGAGACAAGCTTTGATCGACACAACTCGTGCATCGATCGACACAGTCCCGATACTTCTGATGAAATTGCTCGAAATCGCCTTGTGTCGATCGACACACATCGTGCATCGTTCGACACAGATCCCAGACAGGACCAGAAACCTGCAACAGTCCTAGAACGAGTCTATAAGCCCTCTTTGTCGTATCCTAAGGTTCCTAATATGTCTAAACAGGAGCTAGAAGTGGCTAACTGCATGAAAGTGAAGGAAAAGAAGCTGATTCAGATTACAGAGAACATACCAGACCCATAAGCCTTTGTGCTCGACTGTTCCATCTCTAAGGACAGATTCAAGTGTTCTCTGTGTGACTTAGAATCTTGTGTGAATCTCATGCCATACTCTGTGGCTGTGAGATTAGGACTGATGGATTTCCAGCCTACAAGGATCTCTCTTATCCTAGCTGATCGATCAAAGAGGTATCCAGAAAGAGTTCTTGAGGATGTTCATGTCAGAGTTGGGAACTACTTGATTCCGACAGACTTTGTGGTGCTGAAGTATGAGATTGAGCCATATGATCCTATTCTGCTTGGAAGATCATTCTTAGCTACTGCTGGAGCTGTGATTGATGTGAGACATGGACTGATTGATCTCCACCTGGGAGATGATCCATTACGGTTCAAGATGGATAAGCTGCAGAAATCCACCATTGATGGACAGAGCTTCAGTGTGGAAGTGGAACCAGAGATTCCTGTTGGAGAAGAGAAAATGGCAGTTCATTCTGAACTTGCTCTAATATCTTCAGATCCTGCAACTGCTCTTAAGCAGAAAGCTACAGATCTCTCACTTCCATCAAAGCAAAGGTATGGATCTTCTAAACTCAAATCTCCTAATCCATCAGCTTTGAATGCCGGAAAACGCAGAATACCGCCCAAGCTTTGCTGCCGCCCTGGTTCCATTCGCTTTTTCCTTGGGAAATCTCATGATCCGAATGCTTATACACCACCTTGGATGAAGAGACATTCACAGAGACACTCCAAGTCTTTGTTGAATCCCCCATAAGTCCGATCTCCTTTCCATAGTCAAGCTATTGACTTTAAACAAGCGCTGAGTGGGAGGCAACTGATATATCATGGTTTTTACCGGTTTTATGCCATGATATAAGTGCGTTTTAGAGTCTTTTTGTGTTTCTTTAGAGTCTTTTACAGGTTTTATTAGGTACTAGCATGTTTGGAGTGGATTTGGAATAATTGGAGCATTTTGGTGCATTTTGGAGTTTTGACCCGAGAGATAGAGCTCACTGTCCAGAACAGAGTGATGTGTCGATCGACACACATCAGCATCGATCGATGCACAACGAGTTGGGCCAGTCTCGGCGAGAGTTAATGAAGAATGATAAATTTTCAGAATTGCCAGAAGTTTCAGATATTTACACAGAAGCCTCAAGACGTGATTTAGCTATTTAATTAGGTTTTTACATCAGTTTTAACATACACTATCATACTTTAGAGCTGAGAGTTTTTAGAGCTATTTGGGGCTGATCTGATCCTGTACTACATCTTGTTTTTGGAGAAGATTTCGAACCCCTTTACTTATTTAATCTCTTTTATGATATCTATTAATTCATTGATTATGTTTTTATATTCCATGTCTGAGTAGATTCATAGTTAGGTTTAGGGATTCTCATCAAGGATTTTATGACTTGCTAGATATAATTAATTCAGTTAAGGATTCATATCAATAGATGTTCTTCAACCTAAATTGAGTTTAATGCTAGTTCTAACTTGATCACTTAGAATCTAGATCTTAGGTTGCTAGGTTGACACGAAAGTGTGATTTAGAATCTGAACTATTTAGGTTGAGCAATTTAGTTACTCGCAAAGAAATTTGGTTTAATTAGATTGTGAACATATCGAACTTGATTGTTAAAGCAGGTTTAATCTGTTAGGAATTACAAAGACATTTGGATTGCAATTAGGCTTAGAGAATTTTCACAACGAAAGTTGGTTAATTCTATATCTGTGTTTTGAGTTCTAGAACTGTACCTAATTTGATCCTGACTGAATGATTTATCTGCTTGTCTGATTTCCTGAGAACTCCCTAGACTTAGCGCCTTTAGTTAACTGCTTACAAACCGAACTTGCTACTTGTTTACTTTCTCGCATTGCTTTTAGTTTCTCAATACAATTTGCTTTCTCCTAGTTTAATCTTTTCTGTTCTAATTCTATCGTTGCCTAGAGCCCTCGTGGATTCGATCCCTAAGTACTACATTGATATTACTGTGCACTTGCAGTTAGTATAGGGTTAAAACTTAGAGCCTGTCAAGTTTTTGGCGTCGTTGCCGGGGACTCTTTGGAGTCTTCGATAGATTCGAACTTAGGGTTTTTACTAAGATTTTTATTTTTTGTTTTAGTTACTGATTTTTCTATTTCTTCTCTGTCGCAGGTTTTACTTTCGCATAGCATCGATCGTTGTATATTTTGTGTCGATCGTTACTAGGCGATTGGAGTTGAATCGATCGTTGCACTATTAGCATCGATCGTTGCTTGGCGATTATAGACGGTTTATGCAGACGCGTGATACCAGAAGTAATCCGAATACTAACCTCGTTAACGTCCAACTTGAAGAGCTTGCTAGACTAGAGAGGACTAACAGGAGAGTTCAAAGAGCAAGGATGGTTGTTGAACGTGTGATTATAATGCCTGATGCTCAAGGTACCCTGAGGGACCGACAAAACAATCCGTACAATGCTGCTGGGCAACGGATTGACGCTGAAGGGAATGTTATGATCCTCCTGAGCCACCACGACAGGAGCAGAACCAAGGCCAAGGATAGGTCCAAGGTAGAGAGATGGTTGTTCATGAGAGGACTTTAGCTGACTATAACCGTCCAGATGAGTTTCATGCTAACCGGTCAGCTCTTGTGCCTCCTGATTTTGATAGGAATGATTTTGAAATCAAGACCATCTACTACTCTCTTCTGAGGCAAAATGCCTTCCATGGTTTTCCTAATGAGCAGCCGATGGATCACATAGATGAGTTTGACGACATAGTCACTGGGATGAAGTATGATGGAGTTAACTATGACTATCTGTTTCTCAAAATTTTCCCCTACTCTCTCGCTGGAGATGCTGCTGCCTGGCTGAAACAGCTTCCACCTGGGAAGTTTGTTACATGGGATGCTCTGAAGAGTGAGTTTCTGAGACACTTCTATGATGATGCTCGCTCTGATCAGTCAAGACAGGACATTCTCACTTTCTCCCAAGGTCCGACAGAGCCTCTTAAGACTGCATGGATGAGGTTTAAGAAGTACCAACGTGACTGCCCGCATCATGGATTCGCTGAGGTAACATTGTTGGGCATTTTCTCTAGAGGTATAGATCTCTCATACCAGACTGCGTTGGATAATTCCAGCAATGCGAATTTCAACACTAGGACTCCTGTGCAAGCTAAGCAGGTGATAGATAACTTAGTACTGATAAAAGAAGGAAGGAGTCTGGTGGGAAGATGGAGAACCGGGAGATAGCTGATATTAGGAGTAAATTGGACACTGTTTGCAATCTTCTAGCTGGGAAGAAAGCTGTCCATTTTGCTCAAGATGTTGAAGTGATCAATGCTGAAGAAGATTGTCAGGAAGAGGATGTGAATTACATTGGAGGATCTGGTTTCCAACGTAACAAGTTTGGTAATCAGCAAGGTAATAGATTTTTTCAGTGGACAGAAGAGTGCTTTCACAAGCAATCAAAACTCATCTGGCTTTGGACAGAATGATGGTTTCCAGAAGCCTTTTCAACAAGGTAATCAGAGGACTTATGGATCTTCCTCTTACCAAGCACCTTCTGTTTCTAATGCTCATGAGAGCAAGATGGAGAGTATGATGGAGCAGCTGCTGGAAGGACAGACTAAGATTGCTGTGGACTGCAACAGGAAGTTAGATGCTGTTTATGAGGATCTCAATGGGAAGTTTGAGTCTCTAAGTACTCATGTGAAGCAATTGGAAACTCAGGTGAGCCAAATCTCAAACTATGTCAAAGGAAAGAGTGTAGTAGACACCCATATTAAGGCCTGGTCAGTGTACATTGATGATGGATCACACCTAGGTGAAATATTTTAGCTAAATACAGCTGAACTGGTAGAAGAGGCTGAAATTTCTGATTTTGAGGAAAATCTCTCGGGTGGAATCTGTGAAAACTTAACTGCATCGATCGATGCACCCTTAGCGTCGATCGTTGCATGGCGTGGACAAACAGATTCACATGATTCTTATGGCATTGATGCAGAGGCAGATCAAGAGCTTAATCGTTTATTCCCTGGAGTGTCTGAGATAACTCAACAGGAGATTTATGCACTATCTAATCGATTATATCCTAAAGTGTCTGAGGTAATTCAACAAGAGATTGATGAGCTTAAACAGTTAGAAGAGATTGGTGAAGAGTTAGAAGAAATTCCACCATCTGATGATCACCTTATCACCCTTTTGTGCAAAGGTACTTGGAGAAGATGCTGCCAATGGATGAGATGCTAAAGGATTGGGTTATAGTTGTTCCTCAACATATAAGTGATGTGCTATTAACTAAGATTCCTAAGAAGCTACCTGATCCTAGGATTTTTGTGCTGAGTTGTTCTATCTTTGAGGATGGTTTCAAGCACTCTCTGTGTGATTTAGGAGCTGCTGGAAGTCTCATGCCATATTCTGTGGCAGAGAAGCTGGGTATGATGGATTTTTCACCCACTAGGACCTCTCTTGTCCTAGCTGATCAGTCAATAAAGATTCCTGAAGGAGTTCTTGAGGACGTCCCAATGAAAGTTGGAAACTACTTGATTCCGACAGACTTCTTGGTGCTTAAGTATGACAGTGAGCACGATGATGCTTTGATACTGGGAAGACCATTCTTAGCCACAGCTGGACCAGTGATTGATGTGAGGCACAGTTTGATTGATCTCCATCTGGGAGATGAGCCACTGCACTTTAAGATGGACATGCTGTGCAAGCCGCTGATTGATGGGCAGACCTTCAATATTGAGGATAAATATGGAGCACAAACAAGTAACACTTTGGTTTTGGATCCTGGGGAACATTTCATTCCGTCTTTTCTTGGACGAGTTCACACTGATGACGCTTACTCTCCACCTTGGATGAGGAGACTTGCGCAGAGGCAATCACAGTCTCTGTCAGGATCTCCAGCAAACTGATCTTGTTCGTCCGGTCAAGCTAATGACCTTAAACAAGCGCTGAGTGGGAGGCAACCCACTGTTAGGTTTTAGTGTTTTTCTTTCTTATTTTTGGTGTTTTTCTTAGGATTTCACGTTTTTATTTGTTTTTGCTAATTTTTCAATACAGAACACTGTCTGGAGATGTGTGACGATCGTTGCTATATGTGCAACGGTCGTTGCAAGGAGATATGACGAAGAGATGGGATCGCCTTGTGACGATCGTTGCGGTCCTGTGCAACGGTCGTTGCAAGTAGTTCAATTGCAAAAATTAAGGTACACGTGCTAAACCGGAATCAATTTGGTTCAGCTGTGACGATCGTTGCACCTATGCATCGATCGTTGCACACACGATCCAGGTAAGTGCCTTAACCCCTCTTCTCTTCTCTTCTTCCCCATTTCGCCGTCCATACAACCGCGAGTGCACAACCCTAAATCTCTCATTTCTTCATCATTTTCTCTGATTCAAAGCTTGATTCTACTTATTTTCACACCCCCTATCTATTTCTCTAACCCATTTGCAGAGATTCCCAGGTAAGAGCTCTCATCTTCATCATTTTCGGAATCGGTTCTAGGGTTTAGAAATTAGGGATTTTAGGCTTGAAATTGATGATTCCGTACTGATTAGACTTGATTAGGGATGATTGGTAATGCTATTAGGCTGTTTGTAAGACTTTGGAACGAATTTAGAAACATTTTTTGAGGATTAACTGTCGGCTTTGAAATCGCCCTGCAACGATCGACGCACTTGTGCAACGATCGTTGCATTGCGATTTCACAGGGAGTTTTCTGCCGAGACTTATATGGTTTAATTCTTTCTTGCAGATGCTTCCTCGACCAGCTCGCAAACGTAGAGCCACCACAGCAGCTACAGCTCATCATGCTCCACCAGTTGAGTGGTTCCATCGAGACTCACCACATCCTGAGCCTTATCAGAGAGATAGGGAAGTGATACAGCCACCCTGGCCTAGAGCGGATAAGACACTGATTCCGACAGACAAGGTCTGGGGCATGGAGATTGATCAGTTGTTCAAGACTGACACGTTCACGGAGAGGCCATTACTTGACCATTGGGATGAGTTTGACACATTGCTCTACAATGGTTGGTGTGGCATGACGCTTAAGCCGACCAAGTTTGCGGATTATTCGACTTGCAGGAGTCTAGGCATCGATGAGCAGGTGCTGACATTGTGTAAGGGCATTGGTATGGGGACAATGCCTATGCAGCATTATGAGTTGTACCCTGATCTGGTGAGGCAGCTGTTGGCCACTTGTAGAGTGATTTACCCTGACCCAGAGGGCATGAAGGCTTCAGGAGGTTTCTTTACCTTCATGTGCTTAGGAGCCAGGTATCGGATTCCCCTTATCGATATCTATAGGATTTATGGATTCAGCACTGAGCCTGTACGCATTGGTATGTCTCTTGAGTGGGATGTTCCAGAAGCTCAGTATTTCTGGGAGAGTATTGGCAATGGTCGGTATAACTCGAGGACGACGAAGCTGATCCAGGTTAGGCATCCTGCTCTTAGATACGTCTTGCGCATCTTGGGATGTACTCTGTTGTGCAAAGCTGAAGCCAACAAGAAGCGTAAGAATGAGCTGAAGATGTTATTTATTGGACTGAGGGAGCAGTTTGAAGAGACTGATCTGAGAGATCCCACCAGAGGACTCAACTTGGGAGCTGTCTTTGCTCATCGTTTGTGCGGTCTGCAGAAGAAGCCATTCGATGGTAAGGATACTGAGACAGTAGGGAGTCTGCTTACTCCCATTTTCAGGCATTACAGGATTCCCTTGGAGGGTACAGAGTGTGATGATAGCAAGGAGTTCCTTGATTTTAGCCACCTGCAGAGTGCTACATGGCTGAAGGAGGGACGTATATGGGTCTATTATGACCCTGCCACTACGAAGCAAGGTATAGATCTTCCTGCTGCTGGTCTGACACAGATTGATACGCTGGATGCCTTGAGATTCCAGCCTCCTACGAGAGATCAGCGCAGCGTTCCTACTATGGCTCATCCACTGGGAGAGTCTTCTAGACGAGCTTCTTCTTCATCTGCACCTGCTGCTCCTGCTGATGATACTGATCGCTGCACTCTTGCAGCGATCAATACCACATCTTCGAGTGGTACTGATCGCTATGCTGACATAGATGACGAGTGAGAGTAGTGGCTTCTATAGACATCGGTTCTGTATTTTCATTTTCATCTTTTCTTTTGCATTTTTCTTTAGATTTTCTTAGGACTCTTATGTTTGGATGATGTGATTGCTTTGAGACCATCTGTTGCTTTGATTTTATCTATTTGCATTGATCTTCAGCTTGCAGGTTTGAAATTTGATGATTTCTCACGGACTAACCTGCTAACTTGCTGACTGTTCTCGGATATCGCAATGCAACGATCGACACGGTCATGTGTGTCGATCGTCACACCACGAAAATCGCATTGCAGCGATCGTTGCGGTTCTGAGAAACGATCGACACATGACGAAAAATCGCCTTGCAACGGTCGTTACATTTATGTAACGATCGATGCATGAGCGACAGAGGTAAAATCATACAGAACCCAACACATCCATTAACATTTTCTTTCTTTTTACCAACCCTTAGCTTAACACTACTGGGGACAGTGTGTTTCAAGTGTGGGGAAGGTAGCTACTGCCTTTTATCTTTCTGTTTTTTTAGAGTCAGTCTGTTTTCAAAAAAAATTGTTTTATTGAGTCAAAACAAGTTTAAGTAAGAAACAGTGAATTTTTGAGAAGTAAACAACATCTTGCAGGAACTTAAGTAACCATTGGGATGAAGCTGAAAGATCAATCTATGACTATTAGAAAACCCAACACGGATCAAACTACTGAGGACACCCATATCAATTCAGGTATTGAGAGGATCCTTTTACTGGCTTCACCCTTAATTTAACTTAAATTTCTCACCTAAGGGCTTGGAATACCTTGAGTCGGATTAATTTGTTGGTTCTGACACAGCTTGTAAACCTGTCTGAGTATGGTTCCCTTCTCCCCTTCCATACAATAAGAAAAAGAGTAATAAACTGAGGATGAGCTAGTAGCTCCGAAGTGGTGACGGGAGTAGTAGCAAACACTATTACCTCCTGTGCGATCCATGGAATGTGTCCAAAGTACACCCCTTAACGGGAAGAGCACTGATAAAAAAAAAAAAATGCTACCCAATGGGGAAAAATCAGAATGCTAAGGAAGGGAAAAGAGAAGAAAAGAAACCAGAAAAAGATAGTATGGTGGTCTAGAGCTGACAAAGTAAGAATCCATGTTCCCTTTGATCGATAATCCTTAGGTGAGACCGCACTTAATATGCTTAAGAAGTCAGTAGGGTGGATTTGAATTGCTTGGATTGATTGTGGAGTTTACTTAGGACAATTGCTAATTGTGGGGAAGTACATGTTGGTCTTGATATCTTGCAGTTGATTCTTTCAGTGGTTTACCAAGGGGAATCTGAGTGTTGTTGCTTCTAGGACAAAAAGAGTTTCTGAAAGTTTTCAAACCTCTTCACCATGTTTTAGTTCTCTGTTTTGCTTGAGGGTAAGCAAAGGCTAAGTGTGGGGGAATTGATATATCATGGTTTTTACCGGTTTTATGCCATGATATAAGTGCGTTTTAGAGTCTTTTTGTGTTTCTTTAGAGTCTTTTACAGGTTTTATTAGGTACTAGCACGTTTGGAGTGGATTTGGAATAATTGGAGCATTTTGGTGCATTTTGGAGTTTTGACCCGAGAGATAGAGCTCACTGTCGAGAACAGAGTGATGTGTCGATCGACACACATCAGCATCGATCGATGTACAGCGAGTTGGGCCAGTCTCGGCGAGAGTTAATGAAGAATGATGAATTTGCAGAATTTTCCAGAAGTTTCAGATATTTACACAGAAGCCCCAAGACGTGATTTAGCTATTTAATTAGGTTTTTACATCAGTTTTAACATACGCTATCATACTTTAGAGCTGAGAGTTTTTAGAGCTATTTGGGGCTGATCTGATCCTGTACTACATCTTGTTTTTGGAGAAGATTTCGAACCCCTTTACTTATTTAATCTCTTTTATGATATCTATTAATTCATTGATTATGTTTTCATATTCCATGTATGAGTAGATTCATAGTTAGGTTTAGGGATTCTCATCAAAGATTTTATGACTTGCTAGATATAATTAATTCAGTTAAGGATTCATATCAATAGATGTTCTTCAACCTAAATTGAGTTTTATGCTAGTTCTAACTTGATCACTTAGAATCTAGATCCTAAGTTTCTAGGTTTACACGAAAGTGTGATTTAGAATCTGAACTATTTAGGTTGAGCAATTTAATTACTCGCAAAGAAATTTGGTTTAATTAGATTGTGAACATATCGAACTTGATTGCTAAATCTGGTTTAATCTGTTAGGAATTACAAAGACATTTGGATTTCTACAATTAGGCTTAGAGAATTCTCACAACGAAAGTTGGTTAATTCTATAACTGTGTTTTGAGTTCTAGAACTGTACCTAATTTGATCCTGACTGAATGATATATCTGCTTGTCTGATTTCCTGAGAACTCCCTAGACTTATCGCCTTTAGTTAACTGCTTACAAACCGAACTTGCTACTTGTTTACTTTCTCGCATTGCTTTTAGTTTCTCAATACAATTTGCTTTCTCCTAGTTTAATATTTTCTGTTCTAATTCTATCGTTGCCTAGAGTCCTCGTGGATTCGATCCCTAAGTACTACATTGATATTACTGTGCACTTGCAGTTAGTATAGGGTTAAAACTTAGAGCATATCAGCAACCCACTAGTAGGTTCATTCTTCTTTCATTTTTCGTTTTGATTTGGTGTTTTTGATTTTCTACTTTTGTGTGTTCAAAGGCGTGAGAAACAGGCAGAATCGCACTGCATCGATCGACACACATAGTGCACCGGTCGACACAGTTGCGATTTAAGGTTTGCTGATAGGGGTCTAGTTTTAATCCTATTCTACTGCAAGTGCACAGTTAAGTGATTGTAGTATATAGGGTATCGAATCCACAGAGACTCCGGTTTCGATAGATTAAAACTATAGAAATTTAAACTAAGAAGAAAGCAATTTGTAGTAAACTAAATAGCAAAGCGAGAAAGTAAACAAGTAGCAGATTATCGGTGGTGAAAGCAGTTAATTAAAGGCGCTAAGTCTAGGGTGTTCTCAGGAAATCAGACAAGCAGACAAATCAATCAGTCAGGATCTAATTAAGCACAGTTCTAGAATTCAAATCACGGATATAGAATTAACCAAATTCCTTTGCGAGAATTCTCTAAGTCTAAGTGCAGCAATCCAAATTCCTTTGCAATTACTAACAGATTAAACCAGCATTAATTTCAAGTTCGATATGTTCACAATTAAACTAAACCAAATTCCTTTGCGAATAATTTAATTGCTCAACCTAAATAGTTCAGATTCTAAACCACACTCTCGTGTCGTATTTAGCAACCTAAGATCTAGATTCTAATTGATCAGGTTAGAACTAGCATTAAGCACAATTTAGATCGAAGAACATTCTATTCATGTGAATCCTTAACTGAATTAAACAAGTCTAGTAAGTCATGAAATCTTTAATGAGAAACGCTAAACCTAACTATGAATCTACTCAGACATAGAAGATGTAAACATAATCAATGAATTAATAGATTGCAGAAAAGAGATTAAATAAATAAAGGGGTTCGAAATCTTCTCCAAAATAAAGTGAAGTACAGGATCAGATCAGCCCCAATAGATCTAAAAACTCTCTGCTCTTAATTATTAAAGCGTATCTAAATAAAACACCAAAATCCTAATTATATAGGCATAATCTCGGCTGGGGCTTCTTTGTAAATACTGGAAACTTCTGGGCCAAAGTGCAATATCTTAAATCTTCATTAAACCTCCGAATCGGCCCATCTCGCTAGTGTGTCGATCGACACCAAAGGTGTGTCGATCGATGCAATGCTGATTTCTGGACAGTGAGCTCAATCTCTCGGCCAAACACTCCAAAAATCCCCAAAATGCTCCAATATCTCCAATTCTGCTCCAAACCTGATTATACCTGTAATAGACTCTAAAATAACACAAAAGGACTCTAAAACACACTTATATCATGGTCTAAAACTAGTAAAAACCATGATATATCAACTCCCCCACACTTAACCTTTGCTTGCCCTCAAGCAAAACAGAGAACTAGAATGTAGTGAAGAGGTTTGAAAACTCTTCAGAAACTCTTTTCATCCTAGAAGCAACAACACTCAGATTCACCTTAGTAAACCACATGAAAGAATCAACCTGCAGACATCAAGACCAACATATACTTCCCCCACACTTAGCAACCGTCCTAAGTAAACTCCACAATCACATTCACGCATTCAAATTCTCCCTACTGACTTTTGCAAGTATTTAAGTGCGGTCTCACCTAAGGAGTATCGATCAAAAGCACATGGACTCTTACCTTATAAGCTCTAGACCACCATACTATCTTTCTCTAGTCCCTTTCTTCTCTTTTTCCTTCCTTAGCATTCTGATTTTTCCCCATTGGGTATCATTTTATTTTTTTTATCAGTGCTCTTCCCGTTAAGGGGTGTATTTTGGACACATTCCATGGATGCACAGGATATGAAAGTTGTAGCTACCATTCCCATGACCACTTCGGAGTTACTAACTCATCCTCAGTTTATTATCTTTTTTTTTATTTTATGGAAGGGAACTAAATAGGACAGGTTTACAGGCTGTGTCAGAACTAACAAGGGAATCCGACACAAAGTATACCAAGCCCTTAGGTGAGAAAATCTAAGTCAGTATTAAGTTTGAAGTCAGTAAAAGGATCCTCTGATACCTGAAGCGATGTGGGTGTTCTCAGTAGGCTGATCTGTGTCAGGGTTTTCTAATAGTCAGAGATAATCTGCAGTTTCATCCCAATGGTTACTTAAGTTCCTGCAAGTGCTGCTAATCTTCTCAAAAAAATCATTGTTTCTTACTTAAAAGTTTTGACTCAATAAAACAAATTTTTAAAAATTTAACTGACTCTAAGAAAACAGAAAGAGAGAAGTTAGTAGAACCTCCCCCACACTTAAGAAACACTGTCCCCAGTAGTGTCAAGCGAAGGATTGGCAAAAAGAAAGAAAAAATTGTTTAAGGAATGGTTAAGTTATGTCGGATTTTTACCTCTGTCGCTCAGGCATCGATCGTTGCACTAGGTGCATCGACCGTTGCTAGGCGATTTTTCATTGTGGGTCGATCGTTGCTCAGGACCGCAACTATCGCTGCAATGCGATTTCTTTCGTGTTGTGACGATCGACACAGTGGTGTGTCGATCGACGCACTGCGATTTGTCCAAGACCTGCAAACAAAAACTCACCAAATCAGAAACAAAACGTAAAATCCTTCAAAAACACTAAAATTAAAATGCAAAAACGAAAACAGTGGGTTGCCTCCCACTCAGCGCTTGTTTAAGGTCAATAGCTTGACGCTTCAGCTGATTTAGGTAGAGGGTGCATCATCCAGAGGCAGAATCTGACCTTCTGGAATCTCGGCCTTAGCCCAATAATGTTTCACCCTCTGTCCATTCACAGTGAATTCATTACCTTCCTTTCCGGTTAGAACGACAGCTCCATATGGACGCACCTCTTTGATTGTGAAAGGACCAGACCACCATTATTTCAGCTTACCTGGAAAAAAATGCAAACGAGAGTTATACAAAAGTACCTGATCATTAGGCTCAAACTGTCTGGAGACAATCTTCTTGTCATGATATGCCTTATGAAGGATCTTGGGTGTTAATCCTGATTCAATTCATCAGATTACTAGATCCTAAACATGCCAGATCTAGGTTCTCTTGATTAGAAACATAAGTAGATCTCACCTTTTACCTGTTTTGCAGCGGAAAGAGAGAACAGGTCAGAGATCAGAGAGCCACCGAGTGATAACTCCTCCAGAGGTTCACACACGCACACCAAGCAGGAAGAAAGCTGCTAGACCGAGCTGTGGGAGGTCGCAGGGAGAGAGAGAGTCACGGCTAGGGCTACCTCTCGACCTGAACTCGTCTTAAGTTTATATAAAACTTGTTCAGTTCGTTTTGGGCCATTTGGCCCAAATGCCAATTAACTCCGAGGCGTTCGCGCATTGCATCGATCGTTGCACCTTATGCATCGATCGATGCACAATGGCTAAAACCCTCTTATTCTCTCTAAGTATAGTAAATGCCTAGCACTTTTACCATACTCCTGCTAAACCGTTCCTACACGATTTCCTGTTAGCTTAGGCGTGTGACCCATATGGGATCATATAATAAAGGCAATAAGTCCAAGACTTATAGATCATGAGCGGACTCTAGCAAGCCATCATGACCCCCAGTATTATATGACTTATGTCTGATCTTTGACATACTCTTACTTTCTAGAGACAGTACCGAGATTACTGGACACATTTCCAACAATCTCCCACTTGTACTGGAATCTCTGTATTCATAATCCTTTTGTCACAATATCTCGATTAGTCATAAGGCAAGATTAGTGTCATCCTTATTAAGCCTAATCTTGTTCATCGGACTCTGATTTGATACTGTCAATCCAAACGACTCGGGACAGTCCGTTTGAGCATGGCCATGCATTTTCCAGTATTCAAATCTCCGATTGGCCTAGAGATATTCACTCCATTTATATTGGAGGGACAAATCCCGTCTTGTTCCATCACTGTAAACTACTCATTTCATAATGTACCCAAACAAGGTCCTTATAACTATCGCAGAACGATAGCGTTAGACAATGATCAAAGTGCATCAGTCCATGTGCAGTCACATGCATGCGAACTCAGGTCTAAGGACTATACTCTATAGTCGTAGTAAGAATCTCTTATGACACAGATATAAATATCCTGAAGAGTTCTTATAAGCGGGTCTTGTCCGGTCGTATGTTCCCCAACATACACCTATGTACTGACTTTGATGCCGAGCATCTATGACACACTGAGACTTTGTCATAAGTCACGTACCAATCCAGTCTCACACGGTTGTTGGTGTTCCAATTTCAACAACCTTTGACTAGGGACAGGATGATATAAAACATCTATCAAATATAGGGTCTCATGATCAAGCTAAATGACTTCGATGACTCAAGATCAAGTCATTTACTTCGATGACCTATAAAATGGTTCATATCATTTTGGAACGATTATTTCATCACAGTTAAAATAATCTTGAAATAATAATTTCATTATCAAACATCTCAAATGTTTTACAAGAACATATCAATAACTAAATAAAGCCCTTTACTAACTCCCACTGAAATTAAGACTACATCTTAACTTCACTTATCCTACAGCTACAGTCCGTGACTCGTGCTTAGGGCTAAGGAGTGGCTTCGTTAATAGATTAGCAACGTTCTCATTTGTTGAAACTTGCTGATCTACTTAACATCTCTGTCATTTATCTCAAGGTGTTTGGACCTCTGATGTGCAGCTAGTCTCATATATGCTGGGAATCACATCAAGTTCATTGACGAACTCTTCTTTCCAAACAACCTCTTTCGCCGCTTTCCAAGCTGCGAAATGTTCAGTTTAAGTCATGGAGTCAGCAACAGTGCCTTGCACCGCCAGACAGACACAAGATATAACCGGACTGTGACCGGAAATCATCTTTGTCAGTTGGAAACTTGCCTTTCAGACTCTGCTGACTTGTAGCACATCACTTTCTCCGTAAATCAAGAACTTATCCTTAGTATTCCTCAAATACTTTAGGACATACTTTAGGAAACTTGATTCTTTGCTGGATTTGACTGGTCTTTACTTGTCTTGCTTAACATTAAAGCAACATCAAACAAGTACGTTTCATGGCATACATGATAGATCCAATTACTGAAGCATATGGAATCCTATCCATGCATTTAAGCTCAGCAGTTATCGTAGGATACTGTATCTTTCTTAACGTATTGCCATGTGACATTTGCATAAAACCCTTCTTGGATTGCTGAAAAAACGTGAAACACTTGTACTGGAAGCTCTGATACCACTGAAGGATCTTGGTTGTTAATCCTGATTCAATTCATCAGATTACTTGATCCTAAACATGCCAGATCTAGGTTCTCTTGATTAGAAACATAAGTAGATCTCACCTTTTACCTGTTTTGCAGCGGAAAGAGAGAACAGGTCAGAGATCAGAGAGCCACCGAGTGATAACTCCTCCAGAGGTTCACACACGCACACCAAGCAGGAAGAAAGCTGCTAGACCGAGCTGTGGGAGGTCGCAGGGAGAGAGAGAGTCGCGGCTAGGGCTACTACTCGACCTGAACTCGTCTTAAGTTTATATAAAACTTGTTCAGTTCGTTTTGGGCCATTTGGCCCAAATGCCAATTAACTCCGAGGCGTTCGCGCATTGCATCGATCGTTGCACCTTATGCATCGATCGATGCACAATGGCTAAACCCTCTTATTCTCTCTAAGTATAGTAAATGCCTAGCACTTTTACCATACTCCTGCTAAACCGTTCCTACACGATTTCCTGTTAGCTTAGGCGTGTGACCCATATGGGATCATATAATAAAGGCAATAAGTCCAAGACTTATAGATCATGAGCGGACTCTAGCAAGCCATCATGACCCCCAGTATTATATGACTTATGTCTGATCTTTGACATACTCTTACTTTCTAGAGACAGTACCGAGATTACTGGACACATTTCCAACAATCTCCCACTTGTACTGGAATCTCTGTATTCATAATCCTTTTGTCTCAATACCCATATGGACATAACCATCTGACAATTGAAAATGTGACAAAGTACTGGAATCTCTGTATTCATAATCCTTTTGTCTCAATACCAATATGGACATAACCATCTGACAATTGAAAATGTGACAAAGTACTGGAATCTCTGAAAACGTGTAGGACTTTGTCAATTTAAGAATCCTGACATTGTCCTACCAGCTCTTTTGGATCTCTATCTTTAAATCCAAAATCCAAGACTTTCGTGGCTATACCCATGTCATTCACAAAACCAACTCCCAAGCCAGTCCTTTACCGACTGCAGCATTGGGACGTTATATCCGAGAATCAGTATGTCATCGACATACACTTTGAGAAATGCAATATCGCTCCCACTAATCTATTAGTAAACACACAGTTCCGCTTCGTTCCTGTTCAAGTCAAAACCTTGACTACTTCAACAGAACGAAGATTCCAACTCCGATATGTTTGCTTCCATCCATGAATGGATCGATGAAGCTAACTTACATAAAATGTAATTTTTCGGAGTCCGGGCTTACTTTCGCTTCTTTGAATTTCGCAGATTCGTCGCTTTCAATGATCATCAGATCATGCGAACTTTCAATGATTATCAGGTTCAACTAATGACGAGAAATCACTCTCTGATTAGCAACTGATTCATTCATATCTGCGAACTTCAGGCTCCACAGGTGTAGATTCTACTGAAATCTGTAAATCCTTCCGCTGCTCTCCCTCAATAGGTAAAGCAGCCTCCTGTATTTCTCGAATTTCTTCGAGTTGTACTTTTACTCCCACTGTTCTTCTTGGAAAGTAACTTCCCTTCTTAGAAAACAGAATGGTCGTAAAAATACTTTTTACTCCCACTGTTCTTCTTGGAAAGTAATTTCCCTTCTTAGAAAACAGAATGGTCGTAAAAGTACCGAGCCTTGGTTTCCCTAAGAAAACTTCGAGTTATCTTGGAATTGAGACAAAAGGATTATGAATACAGAGATTCCAGTACAAGTGATACCACTTTGTCAGATGGTTATGTCCATATGGGTATTGAGACAAAAGGATTATGAATACAGAGATTCCAGTACAAGTGGGAGATTGTTGGAAATCCAAAAGAGCTGGTAAAAATACTTTTTACTCCCACTGTTCTTCTTGGAAAGTAATTTCCCTTCTTAGAAAACAGAATGGTCGTAAAAGTACCGAGCCTTGGTTTCCCTAAGAAAACTTCGAGTTATGCTTTTACTCCCACTGTTCTTCTTGAAAATAACTTCCCTTCTTAGAAAACAGATTGGACGTAAAAGTAACAAGCCTTAGTTTCTCTAGGACAACCAGCAAAGTAGCTCAACTACTAATACTCAGTAAAGACGAATTTGGATCGATTCCAATCCACATTTACGTGGTGTCTTTCAACTGATATTGGTGGAACTAATTTAGCGTAAACTTAGATATTTCTAGAGCGTTATTCTTAAAATATCATGGAAGATCCGTGTGATTCATCTTTAATCATTTCTAATAAGATCTGATTCTTTCTCACAGAAACACCTTCAGGTTTTCAGGAGAAATGAGCTGTGAAACGATTTCACACTCATTCAGATGATCACATAATCAATGACTTAAGTATTCTCACTCATGATTTTAATCCAGAGTCTTAATACTTTTGTCATTCAGATCCTATACTTCATTCTGGAACTCTTTCGACCATGTCAAAGAATTCCGACTTGTGTCTCATCAAATGAACACAGTCACACTCACTGAAGTAATCAGTAGAGACAATGAAGTACATGAGATTTTCTCTGGCATTACTGCTCATTGGGCCACATACATGAGTATGTTCCAGGTCCAATGAGCCTTTGGGCTTTTCTCTAGCTCGGCTAAGATAGGCCCTTTACCTTTTGGTCTAGTAAACAGAATTCAAGTCTCATAAGATATTTTATCAAATGAGCCCAACAGTCCATGACTATGGGATTTCTGAATCCGACTTACTCTATGTGACCAAGACTTTATGCCAAGAAAAATCAGGTTTAATTCATCAGATTTAAACCAATTCGGTATTTATGTTACATTTAGGCACTTTTGGTTTAAGATATAAAACCCATTCCATGAATAGGGTGCTACAATTAATATTTCATTAAGATCAAAAGAACAAAACTTGTCTTTTATCAAAATGAAAAACATTCAAATTCTTACAAGAAAATGAAAGACAACTCTGCTTGAAGCAGGTACATTGTAGCAATTATTTAATAAAAAACCAAGCCTCAAAGGGATCTATAAGTGAAAAACCCTACGGCTGAGGCAGCATCCCAAGCTCCTTCCAGACATGTAGTTTCACTTGCCCTTCCTTCAACGTTCTACTGTTGCTTAGGCTCTGCATATTATCACAAATATCAGTGCCACAACCAGTATCCAATACCTTTAAGGTAGAACTTGAAGTAATAACATGAATACCTGAGGAAGTAGTCGCATACATCGACTTTAACTCCTTATTATCTTCCATGAATTTAATGCAATCTCTCTTCCAATGCCCTGTCTCCTTACAGTAGCAGCACTTACCAACGTAAGAGGTATCTGACTCGGGCTCAGAAGACACACGCTTGCCATGATTCAAAATCTGGAAAACTTTGTCTTCACCCTTGTCAGCATTAGGTTTAGTAAACCTACCCTTCTCATTCATGAGATTGTACAGGGTACTCTTCACGTTTGGCTCAACTGTCTTGAGCATATCATGCAGTTCAGTCAGCGTCTTCGTTAAGCCTTTCTTGATATAGTTCCTTACGAACTTATCATAGCTTGACGGCAGTGACTGCAGAATGATCTCAGTTGCCAATTCCTGGCTAACTGGATAATCCAGTTTCCTCAGGTTATCAATGTAACCCATCATTTTACTGACATGAGGACTTACTGGATGATCATTTGGTAGCTTGCAGCTAGTGAGAGATTTAACCAACTGGTATCTCTCCACTCTTATCTGCTCCTGAAATTTCAATTTCAGGCTGCTGATCATCTCTATTGGCGACTCCATGTTCTCATATTGCTTCTGCAAGTCTGAGTCCTTGGTAGCCAATATCAGACCACGCACATCTACCGCATCATTATAATGCTTATTCCAAGCATCATATACTGCATGAGAAGCATTGGACCCGATCCTCACGGGGAGAGCTCTCTCAAGAACATAGTCCTTTCTCTCCTGTCTGAGAACTAGTCTCAGGTTCCGCGACCAAGTCAAGAAATTTGATCCGTTCAGCTTGTCTATCCCAAGGATAGACCGGATCGAGAAAGTGTTTTGATTGTTTGTGCTAGTCATAACTGAAATTTAAGATAAAAGGATTTTAGTTAATATGTTCAATATGATTAATCTCGTATTAAAATTAATATGATTAATCACGCATTATATTCAATAACCTAAGTTACCCTCAATAGAATATAATGATTCCAAGATCCACATATAACTAAGATCAAAGTGGGCCACTGGCCGTCACCCAACCTTAGCTTATATCGGTAAGCCCTATATCGGCTAATTATATCCGTGATATAATTCTTGGTTGTGAATCTGGGCCCGAGGCCCAATCCACTCTGATGTCTCAAGGCCCGGGACTCCCGATGGCCTAGTCAAGAAAACCAGACTATACAGTCATGTAATCATTAATGTCTGGGACTCCCAATGACATTTATGAATCACAAACTGTCTTACCCACGCAAAAGCAGACATCCTCACACTGTAAGGCCATGAATGCAATTGAATGGGCTTTGACAGCTGACATAGCCTGGACAAGACATCCAACGCTTGATATTATTTGAGGTTTGTAGGTTTATTTAAAATCATTCCCAAAATAGAAGATTACTATTTCGGGAAACTTTCTATTTTAGGAAACCTACTATTTTAGGAAACTTTCTAAAATTGGAAACTTTCTAAAAACGGAAACTTTCTAACTTTAGAAATTTCTTAAAATCCGAATCATGCAAATCTAGAAAATAAGAAACTTTCTAATTTCAAAATATCGGAAACTTTAATTTAAAATCGACTTTATAACTTTATAAAATAAATTTTAAATTAATCTGAAGAAAGACTCAAATAATTGGCCCAACTGTTTTAACTTCTTGGCCCGAGGCCCAAGAATTGGTCCATGTCCAAGACATAACCCAATTGTCCAATTAAATGACATAACCGGTCTGGTTCATTAAAATTGGTCTTAACCAAAATTAATTACTACGATGACCACTATTGTCAACCGGTTATTTACTAAACCGGATTTTCTCAATTTATTTGGTCCAACCAAATCAAATTAGAAAATCCTGGTTTAGGCACTAAATCCAATAATTCTTTCGACATTGGATTTCTTATCCCGGTTTAACCAGACTTAATAAAATTATTAAATCTGTTTATTAAACCGAGACGTTTAATTTTAATTAAATTAAACCGAGTCTAAACCCTGACCGCATCGATCGATGCTCTTAGCATTGATCCTGCAACGATCGTGCTCTCACGCGTGCACGAACGGTTATCAGGTTTGGCCGAGAGATTCTCGCGAGATCCATGCGATCGTTTGAACGATCCATGCGATCGCGGTCAATCTCTCGCGACTGCAACGATCGATCCTTGCATTGCATCGATCGATGCAATGCGATCTCTCGTGGTTGTATCGACCGATCATGCGATCGCATCGATCGATGCATCGCGATCACAGCCGATACTTCTTTATGAAAATCGCATTCTTCCAAATCAATATAGCTTGGATTATTGCGATTTCAAATGCGTTTAGGTTTCAATTCCTTGTTGCTTAAGTGATTTATCTTATCAGTAGTTGATTCAAAACACTTCTTTAAACAAGGAAACAATTCTAAACTGAATCTAAACAAGAAAAACCAGAACCAATGGCTCTGATACCACTGAAGGATCTTGGGTGTTAATCCTGATTCAATTCATCAGATTACTAGATCCTAAACATGCCAGATCTAGGTTCTCTTGATTAGAAACATAAGTAGATCTCACCTTTTACCTGTTTTGCAGCGGAAAGAGAGAACAGGTCAGAGATCAGAGAGCCACCGAGTGATAACTCCTCCAGAGGTTCACACACGCACACCAAGCAGGAAGAAAGCTGCTAGACCGAGCTGTGGGAGGTCGCAGGGAGAGAGAGAGTCACGGCTAGGGCTACCTCTCGACCTGAACTCGTCTTAAGTTTATATAAAACTTGTTCAGTTCGTTTTGGGCCATTTGGCCCAAATGCCAATTAACTCCGAGGCGTTCGCGCATTGCATCGATCGTTGCACCTTATGCATCGATCGATGCACAATGGCTAAAACCCTCTTATTCTCTCTAAGTATAGTAAATGCCTAGCACTTTTACCATACTCCTGCTAAACCGTTCCTACACGATTTCCTGTTAGCTT